>MU204319.1:177991-188116 GCA_017309775.1 Paedocypris sp. Pulau Singkep | reverse complement strand
CGACACGTTTAATTGTGGATGATAATTGTGAGGCGAAGTCGCGGTCACAATATCGTCCTAATCCCGCACAGGTCGCTCTGATTAAGCGGCGCGGACGCGCAGAGATCCGCGGGTTTCTCCTTACAGCGCGCGGGGCATGAACTCTTCATTCCGCCCCGGGATGTTTGTACAATTCGCCGCGCGCTTCTTACTTAACCCCAAACTCTCGCCCACCCCGAACTCCCCATTCCAGCCAATTAACTAAGCGACTTCTCCATAATTTAAACCAGCGGAGTTTAAATCCTGCGTGGCGAGGAGTGGCATCTGAAATGCCGCACAATACGGGCTTAATGCTTAATATCAGCCATATTTAAGAACAAGTGACCAAAACTAATTAAATAAAATAAAACGAAAAATATACGTATATTATGAGATTTTATAGTAGTTGTAGGCCTATATTCTTCTTCTTCTTCTTCTTCTTCTTCTTCTTCTTCTTCTTCTTCTTCTTCTTCTTCTTCTTCTTCTTCTTCTTCTTCTTCTTCTTCTTCTTCTCCTCCTCGTCAAAATAAACACAACAACTATTAATAGTACAATAATGTAATTTATGTTGTTGCTGTTGTGTATATTCAATTGGTGGGTTGTTGTTCTTGCTGTTATTACTCTTTTCCGTATTTAAATATAGAAGCTTTAGATTATTAATGCTTATTTTCTTTAGACGCTTTAGATTTTTAATGCATATTTCTTTTGCGCTTTGCACAAAGGCTTCTAATAAATGCGTGAACACAAACGCGAGCGCGGTTTTGGTGGGATTCGATGACGTGAGCTTATAGCGCACTCTATCGGTATTGTTGATTACTGAAACTCACACAAAGCATAATTTTTTAAATAATAATAAACTAATAAAATAATAAAAATTAAACGCTAAAAAAATTTAAGTTGAGGTTTTTCTGGCGATTGCATCATCAGATCGAAACAGGCAGTTTAATTTCAGTAGTGACCATTCAATGAAACACGGTGAAAATGTGAAATGTAATATTGCAATTAAATAATAATAATAATAATAATAATAATAATAACAATAATAATAATAATAATAGCTATAAAAACTGCAAAACGACTGTCTTCAATTATAAAAGATAACTGTCAGTGATGTGTATAATTCAAACGTAATTCAATAAAAATAATCTTTGTGCTCATTCTTCAAGTTTGAACAATTATTTTTTCTCTGTAGTTGAAAGTCAGCATCGCTCAACCCATCAATCAATATTCTGCTTTCCAGCCAATATTATTAAGACCATTTATTTAAAAGTAAAAATTATTTTGTTTTGGTTTTTTTTAAGTAAAAAACTTTCACACATCTGAATTGGGTTATGTAACTTTATTTTTTTATGATAATCTAGCTACAGCGCCTGTCAGCTATCTATTTATGTATGCATTTATTTTTTCGTGATGTATTGCTATTACTACGATATATTAATCTTATTTATTTACCTATTCGTTTGGAGCCGTAAGGTTATCACTTATAATTGTCACAAAACAACTGTCACTGGGACGAGGCAGGGTGGACTCACACGCACTTCCTGGATAAGATCACGGCACACAAGGTGTTAAAGACTACAAAAAGGGTTTAATCCAAAATCGTAGTCGGGAGCAGGCAATTGGTCGGTACACAAGGATATGGCATGAATTAAACTAGACACGAGACACGACAAGAGGCGAGAGTGACAGGCAACATGACTGACAAACTGGCAATGATAGACAGACTGGGAAGAACTTAAATACACAGACTAACGAGTGACACACAACACCTGAGACAAGGGATGGGAAACACCTGGATCACTATGACAACACACACGGGGACTAGAACTACAAAAAACATGGCAGAGAGGGAAGGTTCCAACATAAAAGTCTGTGGACACTTCAATTTAAGAGCCCTGCCTGGTTTTAAGCCAATATCCATGACAATAATAGGCTTTGTTGTAGTAGTAGTAGTAGTACTAGTCGTTGTTGTTGTTGTTGTTGTTGTTGGTTGTTTTTTGTTGTTACGTTCGATTACAATAAATGTTGATTTTGATGGAATAGTTTGAAATTTCTACTTTATGATACAATTCACCATGATCATATAAAAAAATTGATTGATTTTTATCAATGCAAAAATTCAGGACTTGTTCGTTTGGACTTCGCAAAAATTTTCCAATTCATGATAATATTGTGTGCCTTGTTTTTATTCTATTTTTGTTTACTTTGATTTCGTTTAAATAATGTGAAACTATAATAAATTACGTGTCTAATATCAACAATACTCTCATATCTTAATAAATAATTATGTTTGACTTTATTCTGCAAACAATTGAACCAATTGTTTGGGCTATTTTGTGTTTTAGCGCCACCTATGATGGAACGATCGAAAAAATATTAATGCCATCCCAAATGCTTATGTTTTCCGTAATATTTACGTTACACGGATTTAATTAAATATATGTTTTATCAAAATTGTTTAATATACCACATATTGTTGATCAAGCGGAAAAGCACAGACTGGTTGGATTTCGGGTTTTTTACTGGTAAAAAAAAAAACAACTTAAAAAACTGGACAAACAGTTAAAGAGTTTCAGAGGCAAACACGTCTGAGGGTCATGTGGCGCCCCCTGATGGCTGATTGGTCCGGATCAGATATGACGAAGTGCAATAGATAGAATAGAATGAGAAGGATACAAGTGGAAGAAGAAATATGAGAATATAAGCTTAATTTAAAAAGATTTTGCATGTATGTCTAGTTAAACTGATAAAAAAATATTAGTTTCTCTTTCATCATCATCATCATCATCACCATCATCATCATCATCCTCATCATGCTCTTCTTCTTTTGCTGCCCTCTTTCTTCTACTCGTTCTCCTTCTGCTTCTTTTTGTCTCAGAACTCCATTTCCCACAATCCTCCCCTTCATCCGTATAAATGGAAGTGACCGAATGTAAAACAATTGCAGTAGATCAGTCTAGCCATTATTTTGCGTATATGGAATAAAAATCTGTTTTATTAAAGTACTTAGACACTATAATTAAAATCATTAAAAATTTTAAATATTTGAAATATCCAAACAATTATAATTTAAAGTAAATTGAAAATGAAAATAAATAAAACTGATACTAATATGAAATAAACATTAAAGAAATTGTTTACCAGCAATTGGATACATGATTAGGAAATGTGTCGACTTGCCGATAGATGAATGGATAAATGAATGAGTGGATGGATGGATTGATGATTAATTAAAGATCAACCTGTTGGATTGCAGAAGCAAAGCGTGAACCGCTGCATTTACTAATGTGGCCCGCTGGGCGGAGCTGTGACCCTAAAACCGGTTTAATAAGACGAATACTCCAGGCTCACGTTCAACTTTAATATTCATTCATATTGTGTTTTATGTTAATTGTCATGTCACTTGTCTTCCTTTTTATTGGGTTTAAAATGGATTTAAATGAAGTTTAAAGGAACGTTTCAAACAACGTTTATTCCCTCTCCCATAGAATAGAATGCCTTTATTGTCATTAAATCGCTGGATTATACTGAAATTCTGAACTCTTTTGTGCAAAAGATGAAAAAAAAAAAAATCAAAAGGAACATTTAATACTATAAACTGTAGAATATAAATAATTACAATATCTAAATGTAATACAAAAAGCAAATATTAGTGTTATTATTATTAATATTATTATTATTATCATTATTATTATTATTATTATTATTATTATTATTATTATTATTATTATTATTATTATTATTATTATTATAAGGTTTATTTTATCTTAAGGTTGAAACGAGTTTGTTGGTCCGGGTTTTGTGCGCTCTATAGCGCCGACCAGTGGGTAGCAGATTAAACATGACGATGGTTGAGAGGGGAGGAGCGATAGTCAAGTATGTTACTAAAATGTATTGAATAGCAAACATAAAGAACAATACAAATGCTTTTGAAGACTTCGGCAGTTCAGTTCTCTCGAATATAGATTAGAATATAGAATATAGAGTGTATACTTTACTTTAATATACTTTACAGTCATTTGGCAGACGCTTTTATCCAAAGCGACTTTTGATTTTTTGATTGAAGCAATTGAAGCAATTTGTCTACAATAGGCTACAGTAGATGTCAATACAGACTATATAAGGAAACTTACTAGACAGAACAGCATGACAGTCAACAAAAACAGTGAACACAAGACAAACACAAGACAAAGTTTTTTTTTTTGTTGTTAATTTTTTGTTAATCAGTGTTAAGGTGCTGGTGGAAGAGCTCAGTTTTTAGTGCTTTTTTAAATGTTGCGAAGGTTGCAGACTTTCTAAGAGGAGTAGGTAAATTGTTCCACCAGACAGCCGCTGAACGAGAGAAGGTTTTTGTGAGAGAAAAAAAACCTTATTTACTGTAAGATAATTATAAAGTCTCACGTTGATCTCATTATTCATATTATTAATTTGGTATTTACTTTTTACTATTTTTATTTTATCATTTACATTTAAAAAAAAACAACATTTAGTTTATCTATCTATCTATCTATCTATCTATCTGTCTATCTATCTATCTATCTATCTATCTATCTATCTATCTATCTATCTATCTATCTATCTATCTATCTATCTATCTATCTATCTATCAATCTATCTATCTATCTATCTATCTATCTATCTATCTATCTATCTATCTATCTATCTATCTATCTATCTATTTATCTAATCTATCTGTCTGTCTGTCTGTCTGTCTGTCTATCTCTCTTTCTGTCTTGTTGTTGTTGTTGCTATAAACCCGTAATATTAATTGGAATATTAGTAGTATTAGTAGTAGTTGCAGTACTAAAAAAATCGGCGCGTGTCTCGCTGTGCTGCGCAAGTTGTTCCAATAGATGGCGACTTTACACTAAAAACTCGCCTCGTGCGTCCAGCGTCAAAATCAATTTGGTTTCCATTTAATTACTAACACCATCAAATACATTGTACATTATTTCTTAAAATGTACAAATGCATTTTTTTAATTCGATCAAACGTTTTATACTCGTTGTAAGTTTTTTCGCGTGTTTAATCTGAGCGATATATGTCGTGTTTATTTTTTTCTTCTTCAGTTTTTGACAGTTTAATCATTTTTAAACCGCATTTTTTTGCTGTTTGTTTTGGTGTTCCTTTGTTTTTGTTGTAATTTATTTTTTACTTTTGAGTGTCTGTTTCCGACTGGATTATCCGATGAGTTAAAAACAGTTCAGTTAATTATTGATCTAACAGTAAAACAGTTTGAACGAATTGTTCGTCTGAGCGATGAACATCACGGATAGTAGATTGCGTTTGACATCTGTAAGTAGTATAAGTAGTATATAAAATAGGCAAAGTGAAAATTTGATAAATAAATAAATAAAAACAGTGGGCATTTTTTGAGAATACATATTTTATTGTATATATTTGTCAAGAACCCAAAGTGCAAACCTCATTCCTCTTCCGTCCTTCATTTCTTTCAGATAATTCCTTAAATTCACCTTTAAAACACAAGAGATGGAGCTTCAATAAATTGTGAACCAAGACACGCGTCAAAGCTTTAGCTTTTTTCGCTTGAATCGATCATTTTGAAGGTCCAAGTGACTTCGTTAGTCCCGGTCCGGACCGGCTCGGTTCTGGACAATCTTCATCAATCCGATGTTTCGACTTTCTTGAACAAAGTTTGTGTGAAAACGATGTTCTAATCCTTCAGTATCCGCGAGGGATTGTTTCTCTAAACCTGTCCGAGGGTTTCACATCACACACGGCTTGACGTCCTGACACACGCTCTGGTGATGAAGCTGATGATGAGGATGGTGGTAGTAAGATCCGCCGCTGGCCGGATGAAACGACGTGATGCCGTTGAAGTTCAACACAAAGTCTTTTCTGTCACACACCGGCGACGCGTGAGACTGGAACCGCGACATCCCCACTGCACACACACATACAAACAGACCGTTACTTACACATATTTCACTTCATTCATAATTCTTAATTCAAAATTCGATTCAGGCATAGGTCTGTTGCCCAAATGATGTTTTTTTATATATATAAATGTAGATGTATTTCTGAATATTTTGTGTTAAGAAATACTTTTAAGACCGTCTAACAAGCGATAATTAATTCACAATCAAATAGCACAACAGTCTTTATACCCTAACGAACTAAAATAAACTATATTATTATTTATTTTTGCTTAGTTCATGCACTAGTACATGTAGTAGTACTAATGTAATAATAATAATAATAATAATAATACAAATAAAAGCAAAGAGTGAGAAAATATCATCTCGACTAAAATAACAGAAAATCGAACATACTGTGTATTATAAATTAAAAGTAATTATAAAATGAATGAACACATACAACTATCATAAGTATTCGTTTGCTGATAACAAAATACAGAATTTGTTACTATGGTGCAGACTTGAGAACAATCAATTGTGACCAAGATTTTAAATTTCCGCCAAGACACAGAAATACAGAGACATACAGCTAAACAATGAAATTATTATTTATCTCATAATAAATAAAGTGATATGTTAATACCGGTAATTAAAAAATGAAACTATAACACGATGCAATAAATATGACACACCGTTACCTTTTTGTCAAAAATTATGACAATTGTTGTATGCGCTTGTACCATTTATTACTTGGATTGAATGAATGAATGCGAATTAAATACATACTGACATTTTTCAGAAATTACTTTTTGTTGACATTGCTAACATAGATTTTGCTTGATTTTCACGTTTCACGTTTTTTTTTTTTATTTTGTTGGCACTTTCTTTGGGTTGTTATAATGATGATGATGATAATAACCACAATAATAATAATAATAATAATAATAATAATAATAATAATAATAATAATAATAATAATAATAATAATAATAATAATAATAATAATAACAGAAATATGTATAACGACACCAATGACCAACTACTACTACTACTACTACTACTACTACTACTACTACTACTACTACTACCAATAATAATAATAATAATAATAATAATAATAATAATAATAATAATAATAATTGCCACCACAATTCGCTTTTTTATCTTTACCTGAGATGTCGGCCGCGTCTCTGGGGTTGTGGTGCAGGTAGCTCTGCTCCAGCGAGTAGGGGGGCACGCTGGCGTGTAAGCCGGGGCCGCCGGGCGACTGCTGCTTGATGTACGGCGAGACGCCCGACGAGGCCCAGTGCGCCGGCGCGGACCCGTACGGCGAGTGACCCTCCATCTGCGGCGAGTGTAGCGGGCTGCTGCTGCTGTCCGGCCCGTAGTCCCCGCCGGAAGTCACCTGGCAGGCGCTCATGTACGTGGAGCCCGAGCTCGCCAGGCTCTCGTAGCCCGCGTGGACCCCGGGCACCACGTCCAGGTTGTACCCGCTGGAGTGGCAGGCGGGCGGCTGGAAGTCGAAGCTCTGCGGGAGCACGGAGGCGCCGAAGCCGCTCATCATGCGGTACATGGGCTTCAGAGCCTGGCACTTTCGCCGGAAGCCCCTCGGCCGGCGCCGGAACGAGCCCTCCTCGAACATGAACTCGCTGCCCGGGTCGATGGTCCAGTAGTGGCCCTTGCCCGGGCGGCCCAAGCCCTTGGGCAGCTTGATGAAGCACTCGTTGAGCGACAGGTTGTGCCGCACCGAGTTCTTCCAGCCCTGGTAGGCGCCCCGGAAAAAGGGGAAGCGCGCCTGGAGGAACTGGTAGATCTCGCTGAGGGTCAGCCGCTTGCTCGGGGAGCTCTGGATGGCCATGACGATCAGGGCGATGTAGGAGTAGGGCGGCTTTTCGGGTCGCCGCACGCCCGAGTTGGACTTCTTGCTCTTGGCGGCGGGCAGGCTGCTGTCCAGCGGCGGGTGGGGGGCGTTTGGAGCCGGGCTGGACCCGAGCTGCTGCTGTGGAGCTTCTGTCGTCATCCCAAAGCCCTGCTGTGAAAGCACAAGGTCAAGCCTCACGAAGAGTACCAGACACCCTTTACTTTAAAGTAAAATACGGATACGTGCTGTATAAGTTACTCCAATACAAGTAAAGAGTCACCGCTATAAAAAAAGACTTGAGTCAAAGTAGCAAAAGTATTGATTTTTAAAAGAACGTACGTATTTTACTCATACTGAATTTAGGCTAAAATAAAACAAATAAATGTGGGGGAAAACTCTATTCCTATTTCCTAATGCAGAAACGAAATGTAACACCTCCATGTTTCCAAAACGGTAAAACAAAATAAATAAAGAACAAATAAGCGTTTTGCAGACTACAGATGGCAAAATCGCCTCGTTCGCCCTAGAAATTAACCGCGATAAAAATCGATTATGGTTCGTCGTCGCGCACAATGCACGAGTAACGGTAAGTGTCACTCGTAAAAGTACAAGTCACTCAACCAGAAATGCGATGAAGTAGAGAGTAAAAGTTGCTTATATTTTTGATACTCAGTACAAGCACGAAGTAGCCGAAAACGTACTTGAGTAAAGTAACGAGGTACATTTAATCAAGTACCTTACACCTCTGCGCACAAGTCAGCGGACAGATTTCACTCGGGACGCCCCGCGATTGAATAGCGGTCGCCCGGATAACAGCGAGCCCTCCTCGGTGCCCCGGTGGCCATGGCGAGCTGTGGTCCTCCAGGAGAAGAGGGCAAACCAAACGCGACCACCTATCAATTCGCGAATCTCGTCTCTGGCCCCCGAGATCCCCGCCGGGTTCCTCCCAGACCGCGCGGACCCTCCCCTTCCCACGTCTGGCCCGCCTCCAGCGCCCCTCCGCCCCTCCCTCCAGCCCAAACATACGCGAGAACGCGCGCGCTTCAGAGCCCCGGTAATTGATGACGTGTTTTAGTGAGAGTTCCGGCAGTTTGACGGTGGAGCGTCCCGCCGGGCGAGATGGGGGTGGGCGGAGAAGCCCCCGATCTCCTCCCCGAGTGTATACAAGTCCTTAAGAAGGTCTGCTCTGGATAAATGCTCGGGACGTGAGTGGAAGCAGGCTTTTTCCACCGGCTTTGCCACACACAGCGCAGTGTCAGCTTACCGGACCCCCGCCCCCCTCTCCTGAGAGCCCGGGACTGGAGAAAGCTGCGGCGCATTTTATTATTTATAATGAATACATTTTTTAAAATTGTTAATAAAACAATAATAATAACAACAATAATAATAATAATAATAATAATAATAATAATAATTATTATTATTATTATTATTATTGTTGTGGTTGTTGTTGTTGTGTTTTTGTAGTATTAATATCACCATGTTTTTGTTGTTTTTTGGTGTATTTGGTAATAATACTTGATTGTAATGGTAAATTCATGCAACAGCTATTATTAAATGAATATTAGTTATATAATATTATTAGTATAGAGCTAGTTATTATTTTTATTATTATTAAATTGTTGTTGTTAGCATGATTGCTAGCAGGAGCTGATTTTGTTGTTGTTTTTGGTGTTGTTGGTAAACATACTTAATTTAATAGTAAATTAATGTAACAGCTTTTATTAAATGAATAGCTAGTTGTTATTATTATAATGATTTTTGTTGTTGTTGTTGTTGTTGTTGTTGTTGTTTTTTGCTGCTGCTGTTGTTGCTGTTGACCAGTAATAAACTAGATATTACTTTTTTTTAATTACATTAAAAACACAACATTCTATATTTTAAATAATACAATTACTGTATTATCGACTACAAGTTTCATCGCTGTTATATGATATTTTATTTTTCCAGTTCATTCTGTTACACTATTACTTGAGTGTGGCTCAATTAGATCGGAGTGTTTCTCGGTAATCTCGGTCTCTCTGCGTGTGTGTGTGTGTGTGTGTGTGTGTGTGTGTGTGTGTGTGTGTGTGTCCTGGCCCGGAGTGTTCTTCACCAGTAGCTCCAGTCAAACACCAGACCTGCTGCGATTTTCTGGGCAATTTGCACAATCGCGCGTCTCGGGAAAGAAATCCAGCTTCACATCTTTATCAGAGGCAGCGAAAGGATGTGGAGATAAAATCAGGCCTCGTCACAACAATAACGGCAAAGAAAATAATCGCCGCACAAAGCATGAAACGCGCGCTCCCGCTGCGCAGGATGCGCGCTTGGCTCGGAAAACGCGCGGGAAAATTACACGAAAGTCTTTGAAGGTAAACGCTCTCTCTC
>MU204319.1:146429-176429 GCA_017309775.1 Paedocypris sp. Pulau Singkep | reverse complement strand
CCCCGTCCGCGAAGGTGTACTCGCTGTGCGGGTTGAGCATCCAGTAGTTGTCCTTGCCCCAGGGTCGCGACGGGTCCCGCAGCACCTTGAGGAAGCAGTCGTTGAGCGACAGGTTGTGCCGCACCGAGTTCCTCCAGCCCGTGTAGCTGCCGCGGAAGAACGGGAACTTCTTCATCAGGTAGTCGTTGATCTCCGCCAGGGTCAGGCGAGCCGAGCCCGAGTCCCGGATGGCCATGGCGATCAGGGCGATGTAGGAGTAAGGCGGCTTGGGTCTGCGCGTGTAGGGCTTGCCCTTGGGCGCCGGGCCGTCACCGTCCGAGCCCAGCTCCTCCTCCGCGTCGCGCTCGTACTGACTCCCGCGGAACACCTCCAGCTTCATGTCACACCTGCCGCGGACGGCCGCTCCGCCGGCTCATATAGCCCGCTCACCTCCGGGAAAGCCTACAGGGGGCGTGGCCTGCGAGGTAAACACACACACACACACACACACACACACACACACACACACACACACACACACACACACACACACACACACACACACACACACACACACACACACACACACACACACATACACACGCGCGCGCACGCACCTGGGGAAGGCAGGTGGCGCGCGGTCATCACGCACGCGCATCAAACACGCGCACGCGCACAGAGTGTAAACTGTAAAATATTAGGTCTATATGGAGGAGTAATTTATTTTTAAGGCATCGTGAATCATGTCGAGCGGCTTCAAAACCGTCACGTTTTGAAAGATCGCATGGTTGTTTATCACCAGCGCGCGCGCACACTGTAATTACCACGTTATTAAACGGTAAAGGTCACAGAATGTCCGACCGGTTGAACACGTTCCGCGCGGCTTTCCGGGGAGAAATGGTTCGGGATGCAAGAAGAAAACCAAAAAAATCAGCCTATTACAGATGCTGACACTCCTATAATAATAAGTTCAAGTTCAAGTTCTGAGCATTTGTAAGGCGCCTTTTTTGTTTTTTTCATTTTTTTTTATTCATTTGATCGTCTTGTTGTTGGTGTTAAGTAAATGGCTATGATTATGACAAGACAAAGACCAGGTTCATGAATAATAGGTTAATGATTTATCACTGTATCAAATGTAAATAAAATTGTAATAAAAAAAGGGGTAAAAAAAAAAAACCCTCTAAACTACTAGTCACTTTCATAATATGATAAATACAGTAACTCAATATTATAACTCAACCATAAATATTTTATGCAATAATGTTTTATTATTATTTAAATTCGTACACACATTATTTTTATTTTGTAAAGTTTAGTAATGCTGTACACAGACATATACACAGAAAAATAAATATTGTTTTAACCTTATGCAATTAAATTATATAAAATGATACAATTGAAAAGCTTTGAATGTTTTACCTTATTTAGCTACTGTACTGTGGTTAACAATGACCTAAAAAGCCTCAGACAGGGTCTTGAGCAACAGCGAGTGTGTGAGGATTAAAGTGTCTGGAGTATCTTGACAAACACTGATGATCAGAAAAGCACACACACACACACACACACACACACACACACACACACACACGCACACACACACACACACACACACACATGTGTGTGTGTGTTCAACAAGCAACTTGTTGAAAGTTTGACATCAAAATGTCACATTTTTCAATTACAGTAAGTAGCTGTATACACAAGACATCAAAGTTAACCTATCGTTAGTTAGATAGTTAGACATGATCCTGTAACCAACAAAGAAGCAGAAACGATGTTGAAAGTCGAAAAGCTACAAAGCATAATTTTACGGTATGCTGTCGTAAACCACACCAGCCGGTAAATTACCGCTTTTTAAGGAGTTTATACAAGAACAAATGACAACTTAAGGCCCGAGTCAAAGAATGACATGGTTTTGTGATGGTTTTGTGGTCGTCTTGTGCTCCAGAACCTTCCAGCAAGACAGATCAAGATGTCCCAGAACCCTTTCGGAACCAACGAGTCCAGTCGATGATCCAGAAGCAGACACCTGTCAGCAGATCCAGCAGCTCTCAGCAGGTCCAGTCCTGCTTCTGCCCTTCATCTCTAGGGCGTGAAGGAGCTCGAGGTGCTTCTGCTTCGTCCACTGATCCTCCTACTGTAATTACTCTCGCATCCAATTATTCGCCGCATCTTTTATGATTTTATCCGCCGGCTCTCTGGGTCCGTGTCGTGATCTCACCCGTTCCTCAGCGGGTTCCTCTGGGGAGCAGTAGGTGCCGGAGACTCAGAGGAATGCCAGGAATGTGCTGTACTGTAAATGCCTGAGTCAGAATGCGTGGAATGCGAGTGGATGGTGGTGGGGCGGGTGACGGGTCAAGGGCTCCAGAGATCCACGGGCCTGGAGGATGAAAGTGAAGATGGAGTGAAGCTTCCTCATCACGTGTCTGAAGCTTCTTCTGTCTGTCTGTTTTATTATTCCTCTTCTTCTTTGTTTGTCCGTTCATTTATTGATTTACTCTTTCATCCATGCATAACGTTTTTTTTTAAATGGTTTAGATTTTGAACATTTTTTAAATTGTATTACTGTTTTTTACTGTATTATTGTTTTTAACTTTTATTGTAGCCAATATTTAAAGGCTTCTTATTTGTTGAATTTTGCTGATTTGAGCAATAAAAAAATGAAAAACTGCTTGTTTTTTTTTTTTTTCTCGCGTTTTTATAAAATAACTTTTCATGCCTCTAGTCAGTGTTTTTGGTGTTTTTACTGATTTTTAATGCCCAATTATTTTACTTTTTTTTCACAGTTTTTCATTATTTGTATATTTTTAATACCTTGTTATTTACATTTTATTTTATTTTTTTTTTTTTTTTTTTTTTTTTTTTTTTTTTTTTTTTTTTTTTTTTTTTTTTTTTTTTTTTTTTTTGTAATTTAATTTTTTTTTATTTTTAACTAATGGCTGCTGTTATTTCATGATTTATTTTGGCTGGACTCCGCTGAACATTTTGTACATTTTGTTCTCTATTTTTTACACTTGTTTTTTTTCCGGTAACTGTTTTTCAAGCTGAAGGACTCTGGCACCTACTTACTCTTCACTCATTTAGATTTTTTTTGTCTTAATGGCTGCTTTTTAAAAATTATTCTTTTTTTTTCTGTTGTCGTTTTTTTTCTTCATTTATTTTTTTTGCACATTTTTGTTACTGGGAACATTTATTTTACTCTTAACACTGGTTTATTGTTTTGTTAGTCTGTTTTGTTGCGGTTTTGCTTTTTAGTTTCCTTTAGTTTGGGTTTAGTTTTTTCATTTTTTTTTTCATGTTTTTTCTTTACAAATTTTCTGTAGTGTTTTCCCGACACCCCCCCCCCACCCCGTCACCTTCTCTGTCTAAACTTGAAAAAAGCGAGAGAATCAGAGCCAAACAACTTACTCACGCATGAGGTTTGCACGAGATCCTGACTGCGGCGTCCCCTCCCCCTCCCCCACGCCCCGCCCCCGGATCACAAATCGTATTGAACACACACACACGCAAAACATCTTGCAAGTGAAACACTAATAACAAGGTTCAGCCGTGTCAACCATGAAAATAATCCGTTGACTAAACCTGACTCTAAAAAGTCATAAATTCAGCGTCTCTTTCACAGACTGGAGAAAGCGTCATCATCAGCTCGGGTTGCGTGTGATTCGATGTGGAACAAGCCGTGGCAGGTCTGAGGCCAGTGGAGACGCGAGATGTACTGAAACAGCTCCTGCTAGCACTCATGCTAACAGCTTAGCATCCTGCTGATGTGACAGCAACGAGCTAAAAGCTGAAGGCCTTTCTTCTATTTCACGGTTCCTCAAGGTTCTCAACACGAGCGGTTAAAGCGGTTCCTGCTGGAGAAGGAGCTCCTTCTCATTTGAACTCGAGATCAAAGTTTATGTTTGAGTTTCATGTTTTTCCACATTTCTTGGTGTTTTTGAAACCAAAATTCAGTATGCGTAAAATATTTATGTTCTGAATACGTTGCGACGTTTACTCAAGTCTTCTTGAAGTTTGTAACTTGTGATGGGGTCATTTTTACAGTCAGGTACATTTACTCAAGTAGTATGCGGGTTCTTTACACCTCCAGTTTGGAAGAATTGCCGCTAGTGAGTGACAGTGTGTGTCCTGCTCTGTGATTGGTCGGCCACCAATCCAGGGCCAGAACTACAGGGATTGGCTCCAGCTCCCCGTGGCCCAGAAAAGGAAAACCATGAAACGATTTCTTCCAGTCCTTTAAGAAATCCACTCAACGATTCATCTGCGTGTTTGAGCAAAACTCGTGCAGATCTTTCATCAGGACTCCATCCAGCTGGCACCGACAGGAAGCAGGGAACGCCTCACCTGCGTGTGAACCCGGTTGGCTCGCTCTCGTGATCGACGGAACCGACTCCAGCAGATTGTTTACCGGCCCCGAGGTGAGAAGACAACACACCAAAATAGAACCTTCAGCAGGCAGCGACCTGTCCCACACCAAGCTTGGCTAGATTCAGCATATCAAATCGCAGGGTTGAAAGCTTGGTGAAGGAACTTCTACAGGAACTTCTGGAGGAGCTTAGCTTCTACAGGACCTTCTGGAGGAGCTTAACTTCTACAGGGACTTCTGGAGGAGCTTAACTTCTACAGGAACTTCTGGAGGAGCTTAACTTCTACAGGAACTTCTGGAGGAGCTTAACTTCTACAGGAACTTCTGGAGGAGCTTAACTTCTACAGGAACTTCTGGAGGAGCCTTGTCGAACCCGACGACCTGCTGAACGTTAGCAGCCTGGTGCTGGTTTGCATACAGTTGCCAGAACGCTAAAGCGACCACAACGTCAAGCCGGTCTCCAGGTCTGAGCTTATCTGCCTCCTGTTATATTCAAATGTCGCCTTTAAGGGAAGCGCATGCAAAGCAGGAGGCGTGTGGACGGGATCTCTTTGACAATCTCTAGGCAAATGTCGGTGAATGACAGACCACCTGCCTGAGAATGGGCCGGGTCGCTCGCGTCATGGTAATTCTGCGGTGTCGGCGCTAAACCCGCTATCTGCGTTCGTTTAGATTCCCGTGATAAATGCTTCTTCGCGCGACTTTAAGCGGTTGGGTTTTTATAGCGAGCTTGTCACTCGTTTAATATGGTGTCTGAGCTATATAAGTAAATATTTTGCATGTCTTACAGTGTCAATTCCATAAATTGCCTGAAATGAGGATCAGGCAAAGTATGAAATGTGAAAGTTTTCACACATTGTCAAGGGCGAAAGGTCATCGGTCAGAGTTTGTAACCAATTCTAAAGTGTCTGAATCATATATGTAAATATTTGGCATGTAAATGAGTTATGTATATGTATTAAGGTGAAAATTCCATAGATTGCCTGAAACGAGGATCAGACAAAGTATGAAATATGGCGTATTTCACATATTGTCAAAGGCGAAAGGTCATCGGGCAGAGTTTGTAATTCTGCGGTGTCTGCGCTAATGTCTCTATCTCCGTTCGTTTAGATGTTCGTGATAAATGTTGCTCCGCGCGACCTTTTACACCTTTATAACGAGCTTGTCACCAGTTTAATATAGTGTCTGAACCATGTATGCAAATATTTTGCATGAAAAAAATGTATGTATATGAGTTAAGGTGTGAATTCCATAGATTGCCTGAAACGAGGATCAGTCAAAGTATCAAATATTTCAGAATTCACACATTGTCAAAGGAGAAAGGTGCGTAAACGCCTCGTTTTTGGAAAATCTCGTCCGCGGCTTTGAAGATGCTGCATTTTCTGCGCCACACCAACAAATGTTTATCGTTTTGCCTTTGTTTTATTTCATTATATCATAATGATAACAAGTTGAGCATCACCATCTGAATGTATTTAAAAAAAAAAGAATCCCTGTGGTTTCTGTTTCCATACCATGTGGTTCGTTTTGCATTTTTTATATTTCATTCATAGAAATAGTTCCATTACAATGATTTTAAGCCGTTGTTCGAAATAGAACTAAAACAAAACTTGCTGTTTCAAATATAGTAATAATACTTTTTTAATTGTGCTTGTATTTCTTGTATTTCAACATTTTTCAAGTTGAAGTTTATTCATATAGCGCTTTTCTTAGTTTGAGACCAACGCTAAGTCACTATGCGAATTACGTTAAAAAAAAAATCTTTAAAGAAGAAATTCTTCCTTATTGAAGAAAATGTAACTTTTCTGTAAAGTATAATTTGATCTGTAATAAACAATTAATTATAAGTAATCCGAATGAAACGTGGCTTCCATTCGAACAGAAGTCTTGTATTTTTCAGTGCTTTTGTTGTCGAGCGTCTTTCTGTTCCACACATTTCACACTTTGCTTAAAAAAGCCAGACATTCTATAGAATATGCGTGATGCATTGCAAAATATGTGTGTGCGTGCTGTGTGTATATTTAGATCCACAAAACACACAACTCGGCTTCGGGGTTAAAATGTAGTAATTTTACTTGTTTGCTTTTGTGTTAAATCATTATATTGCAGTTTGTTTTTTTTCAGGCATGTGCGCACACATTTATTTTTAGACACATATCGATGTCACGACACACATTTGCGCACACAAATGTCGACACACTTGGGATTATCACTGTAAAACCTGTTCAGTAAAACACGCGAAACATGCCGCGGCTTCTAGATTCTGAGGAACAGCAACGACACAAACAAAGTGAAAGTGACAGTTTCGTGCCACGAGAGAAAAACCTCCGTCACTCGCCGCGATCCGACGTTTCTCCGCAGGCGTTTTCTGGCAATGTGACGCCACGACCGACTCGTCAGAATGGAGAGTCGCCATTGGCTGTCCTGAAAGTCGCTAGATGATGTCATGATGTAATTTACAAATTAGTTTTATTAGGTATATGTGTTACACACAACTTTTGTAAACTATTGCTGATATTCACGGTTTGATTTTATATATTTATTATTTTATTATACATATTTAATCTGAATATACAATTTAATAAAATATGATATTATTGTACATATTTAATTGTATTCTTTTAAATCTATTGGCCAAGTTGCAAATTGCAACAAGGAATTGAGTTTGGTCTGACTCCCTCTTTAACATGAATTAGCATAAATGTATAAAAAGAATACAAAAAAAACAGTGACATGAAATGAGTGAAACATAAAAAACGCCATTGAACACTCTTGCGTATGTTTTGCACATTAGATCTACTATATTTGCGTGCAGCTACTGTGTAAAATTTAGACAAAAAAAAAACTCGCTTTTTTTTTTTTTAATTGGTCAGAAAAGTCGCCAAGTTTGCGACACTGCGACTGATCCGAATCTAGATCGGCCAATCAGGGCTTTAGCCGCCACCCATCCCAAAACACGATTGGGACGTTTGGTTATTTGTGCGTGACCGTGATCTACCGGACGGAGAATCCGCTGGGATCCCCTGCAGGTGAAGGTGGCTTAGATAACATCACGCTTACTACACGCAGAACCTGTTTGGGTTATTTTCCGAGGAGGAGGTGGAGGAGGAAGGAGGGGGGGGGGCAACAAAGAAGCCTGCGTGCAAGCGGCGTCAGGAACTCCCTTCAGGTGAGCGCGAGGAAACACGGCCTTTGCACGAAAGAGACGCTCCAGCACGTGGGCGTCTTTAAAGAGAACAACGTTAATTTTTTTTTTTAATCGTAAATGTAAAAACGTAAGAAAAAATCAAAGGTTCATTTTCAAACGTCTTCTGTTCTTGAGCCACTTGTGTCTTGATCGCAAATTCGAAAGATATTCTGTCCCCCAGCCATTCCAAAATTTGTTTGTTTCACAGTCGATCAGGGGTGTGAAGAGTAGAGGACAGCCATACTTGAGTAAAAGTACAGATACTTACTGTAAAAATGACTCCAATACAAGTAACAAGTCACCAATTTCAAAAAGACTTGAGTCAAAGTAGCAAAGTATCCCATTTTAAAAGAACTTAAGTATTAAGAAGTGTTTTTATTCGTGCTCAATGTAGGCCCAAAAAAAAAAAAGAAATGTGAAAACAAACTATGTTTTCCAAGACAGAAACAGAATTTAACCTCAATGTTTGAAAACTGGTAGAACAAAGTAGATAAAAAGAACAAAAAGTCAGTCTCAATCACTTAAATTTGCAAGTAGATATAAAATAACATGATTAATCTGATTAGTAAATTATATATGATATGTATTATATAAAGTTATATATTATATAATAACATTTGTAAAACACATTTTTACGCCCCTAATTCGCATTCTTGTGGTTTCTAATTCACAAATAGCCTCCATTACCTTCAGCAGCCTAAAGATGGCGATATTCACATCGTCCGCCCAAGAAATTAACCGCGGTATAAATTGATTCCGGCTTGTCGCGCACAATCACAATGTAACGAGTAACGATAAGTGTTCGTTCAAATGTAGTGGAGTGAAAAGTATCGCTACTCAATCACAAATGCAGTGGAGTAGAGAGTAAAAGTTGCTTCTATTTTTGATACTCCGTGCAAGTACGAAGTAGCCAAAAACATACTCAAGTAAAGTAACCAAGTACATTTACTCAAGTACCTTACACCCCTGCAATTGATTTTGTACTTTGCGCCACCTTTTACGCAGATAAAGATCTTCCCAGGTGGCGGAAGAATGATTGTGGACTTTGTGGTAAGAATGTGTTAAAGATGGCCATGATTTCTTTACTTTACTTTACAGTCATTTGGCAGACGCTTTTATTCAGAGCGACTTACAAAAAGAGGAGCAAGTGAAGCAGTTTGTCTACATTAGGCTACAGTAGATGTCTACACAGACTATATAGAGAAACGTACTAGACAGAACAGCACGACAGTCAACAACAACAGTGAACACATGACAAATGTTTTTTTTTATTATTATTATTTTTAATCAGTGTTAAGGTGCTGGTAACAGTTTTTAGTGCTTTTTTTAAACGTTGAGTAGGTTGCAGACTTTCTTAGAGAATGAGGTAAAGAAAGTTCTTAAAGTCTTGCGAAAACAAGTGTCATTGAGTCTTGAGTAAATGTACTCCGTTACTTTACTTAAGTATGTTTTTGGCTACTTCGTACTTGTACTGAGTATCAAAAATAGAAGCAATTTTTACTCTCTACCTTTCACTCCACTACATTTGAATTGACACTCGGTACATTTTGATTGTGCGCGACAAACCGCAATCGATTTTATAAAATCACCATCAAATTTGAGGTAATTTATTTACGGTAATGTTAATTTTAAGTGAATTTATTCTCAAGTTAAACTCTACAGATCTTCCCTGACTATTACCATGGTATTTGTAAAGTTACCAAGCCTAACATGGCAAACATGGCACTGCGACTTGATAATATTTTAGCTTGATTTTTTGTGTGCAACGTAAATAAATGTAATGTCTATAGTAGGCAATGACTTAAACACTTCAGTAGAATCACATCAAAGTCTGCTCGAAATTTAGGTTTTTTTTTTTTGCACATTTGAGTTTGATTGAAACCGACTTTTTGCTCTTTATTTATCTTAATTTATCTCATTTTTGAAACGTGAAGGACATACATTTCACTTCGGTATTAGAAAACAAAACCTTGTGAGTAGAGTTTTATTCAGTATGAGTAAAATACTTGCGCTCTGTCAAAATTCGATACTCTTCTACTTTGACTCAAGTCTTTTTTTTTTAGTGGTGACTTTTTACTCGTATTGGAGTCACTTATGCAACACCTCTCCGTCCTTCACTGTAAGTGTGGCTGTCTGGTACCCGCGCGGTTTCGTAACGTCAGATTAATCGGGTCTGAACCTGCCCCGCTGTGGAGGAGGTGGAGGTGGTAAGGAGCGCCGCGCCCCAGCCCCTCCTGCCTCAGTTTCTTTAGGAGAACCTTCTCTGTCACAACACATTCGGGAGTGAGTTATGACACCCGCGTCATCGTCTAACAACTGGCTGGGAGAACACGGAGGGTAAACAGAATCCGCCGGTGGTCCCGCGGATAAGAGCTGGCGGCCTGACCTCTGACCTCACGCGTCCTTGGCGGCTGGAGCAATTACGGAATTAGTTTCCGAGCGCTAAACCGGCACCGATTACACGCTCTCAATGGCGAAACTGGATTCGCGGGCAGCTGGTCGAGGGTTAAGATGTAAAAAAAAGCCGTTTTGAAATGACGGAAAGGACGATGCTCGAAATGTATGTGCAGAAATTTTAATAAAAAAAAAATAAATAAAATAATTCCATTGTGTGCTACATTTATATGAACAACTTGTTCGAAATTGTGAGTAAATGAGTGAGTAAGTTTCTATTTATATAGCACTTTTCCCATATAAAATTACAAAGTGCTTCACAAGGTGCAACCACAGATAAAAAAATTTTAAAACAATAAAATCATAAAATGATCAGGAATAAACCCAACAGTATAAAACTACAGTCATAAAAAGTCAAAACCAGTCAAAAAAAAAAATGTCAATAAGAATGTATATAACATGCGTATAAGCTAATGTTTTGTTTTATTATTTCAATAATATCTCAATCTCTGTCACTGTGTAAACTGCCAAAGGATTAAAATTGGGATTAATGACAACATTAAAGTGAAACTATAGTATGAACTATGTGTATTGTTGTTATGGGCGGAGTCAGATTTAATTGCAGTTACTTTTGCAATTGCAGTTACTAATTACAGTCTCCAAATTGCTTTCTGTTACATAGTTAGTGTTTTATTTATCAGAAAATGTAACATTTTGAATGGAAACATCGTTTCACTGTTTCAGATGAATTGCAATTTTCCATGTCCTGATCAAATCGTCACGCTGTAGTTTTTTATTTTCGCTTTGATGATTGCTACTATTTGTTCGTTAATTTTTATTGGGCTTTTTTTTTTTTTTTTACTTTAATTTGTTTTATTTATTTAGTTGAATGTTGTATTTGATGATTGATGGGTCAACAATACAGTCCTGTTGGGTTTGATATGCCGTAATTGAAATGTTGAATTTAAAACAATAAAAATCAATGACCTAAGATTGGCCAACCAATCACAGAGGGCAACACACACATTCACACTATGGACACGCCCACTTCCAGACTCCGCTTCTCGCTGTTTTGGACTGTGAGAGAGACGCAGACATTCCGCTCGTCTCCCTTCAGACGCATCGCTTGCGTCAGCCGCTCTTGACGGAATGTGTCGTGTAGTTTACACAAAAACAACCCGCGATCACAAAAGACGGGCGTTTCTCGGTCACACGTCTCCTTCGCACTGTTTATGAGCGTCGCCGTTTATATATGACAACAAATCGTTACCCGCGGGAATAATCGTGATCCAACCGTCCGTTGTTTATTCCCACAGCTGATGTGATTGGACGTGGCAATGAGTTTCAATCCGGATTAAATTCTGATGTCTAATCTGGATTAAATTCTGAGGTTTAATCTGGGTTAAATTAAGATTACAGTCCTCAGATTGTCGCAACAATTGGGCAAAGACGGGGTTTATTTCTGTTTGTCGAGTGTGTGTGTGTGTGTGTGTGTGAGTGTGTGTGTGATTCGGGTCGAGTCATGTTACACGCTTTTGTAATTCACCTTTTACGCCAGGCTAAAAATAGCCTTTGAAATGTCACTCCCGAGGGCCTCCGCCCAATCCACATCAAGCATCTCGCCTCTTTATGTTCGATCCGGATTGACGTCAAAATGGACGTCAGTCTGCGGAATGCGGCCGCGCCGGTACGGGCATCGAGTTCAAGCCTTCGACATGAGACGCCGCTTGTTTATAACCGCGTAGTTTGAGCGGCGTTTAAAGGCTTTGCAACAGCATCAATGGCCTCGCGGTTTGAGCTTTTACTCGCTTGCAGTCGATCCTTTGTGCGTTTTTTACGCTATTGTGTGCGAGCTAATCCCAGTGTAAACGTTAGCCAGAGTAGCTCAAACAGCCGCGCACGTGTTAGCGCACGGCTAACGTTTTACAGAATGATCTATGATTGGACACTGGGATGATTTATATGGCACGAAATATTGTGGCTCAAACTCGAAATTGATTTATTTGAAGCGCAGAACTTAGACATAAAACGTGTCTTTTCGCGACAGAACTCAATATTGACCAGCATGACAAAAACACAATTAGCATTTAATATTATTGTGCGTTTTAATGTTTAGTACTAGTTCATTGTCGACAGTGCTGCATTAAACTACATTTATTTGTCGACTTTTCGATCATTTTCGCATTATTTTACTTGGTGATTTTGCACATTTTAATACTACTGAAGAGCAAACATTTAGGTGAACAAATGCTTAGAAGAGCATATATGCTGCTAACTAATTAATATAGACGCTAATGCTAACTGACAAATGCTAACACGCTCACCAGATGATTTTGAAATATTAAGCTGAGCGTGCAGAATCTGCTCAAGATTATTTGTTTCAAAAATATAGTTTGAATAATAATCTTCTGAATTCAATTTCAGTTAAATAAGCAGTAAAATGTTGAATAATTTGAACAAGTCAACAAAATGTAAAAAAAAAATTGTTTTAAATTTCCCGAGATTATTCTTTGCACAATTCGATAGCAGAATTTTATTTCCCGATATCATAAAATACATTGCTGACCACAAACATATTTCTTTATATACCAGAACAATTTGAAACGTATTGAAATTTCCTTTTATTGTGAAACGATAAACAAAGAAGAACAGACTCTATTGTTCATTAAATGACACTTATATACACTCCTGTGTTCATGTAAAACAAATGCTACTCATCTAGACAATGAATCATTCCACCAGTAAATAGTCATATTTGTCATTTTCTGCTCATAAATCTGCCGTCACTGTTCTGAGATTAGCTGGAGGTTGTTTGGCAAAGGTCAAGTTCAAAGGTCAAGGTTCTGAAGGTCAAGGTGAATCAATGGCAGAGGTTAATTGCAACCGAGCAAACACTCGACGCAGACATTAATAATCAATCGCCGCTTTGTCCGGATGAATCTGAACGAACCGATGCCACTTCAAAAGCCGCGAGGGAGTAAACGATGGTGATTCGGTGACGGGCGAGGTAATAGTTTAATTAGCTAATCAAACGCGCCTGACACCAAGATCAAAGCAGCTAATCCCTCATTACACGCCAGGATTCAAAACAAGGCCCAGTCGCTTTCATCTTCCAGAAGCGACTCCTTCACGAGCAGCAGCTGGGTGTTCAAACGGCGCTTCGTTGGGCGGAAACCCAGCTGTTGTTCGGAAACTCATCGTGGCGAGTCTGACATCGAAGGAAGCCAAACTCAAGACGTCGGCGACCTTTTCCGAGCGAAACAAAAGTCGAAGGAAAACAAAAGTGTCGGGTGAAGGCAGCATGAGTCACGCGGCACTCGGGGTTTCCTCGGGAAGGTGCGTGAGAGCCGGTTCCGCCTCGTTTCCCTCGTCGTTCCACCTGCTGTCAGATTACGACGATCTCGGCCCAGTCTCTCTTACGTATGTAAACATCGCCGTGCGCTCACATTCCAAGACGGTTTTTTTCGAGAAGAGCCGTCAGTTCCACGAGCCAGATTGCCAGTGAGATGGAACGGGGCTTTGAAACACCTGCCGAGGGATCGGTCCGGCTGATAAAGGGGGCAGAATGACAATACATACCTGCAGTGAGGACAACAAAGACCCGGCAAACACTCGTGTCACGCACAGGCCAGACAAAAGAGACAAAACGGGGAGAGAAAACAACCTGGGCAGACGAATGAAAAGCATATTTTCTGGTTTGTTGCGTCACGTTCGCAAGGGTTTTCACAACAAATCCAATTGGGGATGGAATGTGTGCATGGGATGGTGGGATTTTTACTTCTGAATAAAGGTGGTTGGAGAGAAACGTGATGCTGCTCTTCCTCCTGCTTCCTGTCTGGATCAGGTGTCTAACTAAACGTGCAAGACATTCAGCAGCGTAAATCTCTTTACCAACCGGTTAGGGACGAGGAGGCACTCAGGGCTCCGTATGTGGACCCATCGAGTTCTTATCGGAGTCGGGAAAAAGTCCGGTTGGTTGAGTTCTTCAATGACGGAGTGAAGAGGAGGCGCTCAAGGCTCAGTGTGAGGACCGATCGAGTTCTGCTTTTTTTTTTTTGTTCATATTATCTCTATTGTTTACCATTGTGGCTGCTGAAAAATGTAAATGTCTCATTGTTGGGATGAATAAAGGTTTTCTTCCTCTTTAACGACAAACTGAAAAGGAGGCGAACTAGTGAGGAGGCGCTAGGGGTCAAGAAAAAGTTGTCGGACAAAAATACAGACTGCAATTTGAAGATACAGATGCTGTTTCTGTCAAAGTCTGAATAAACTAAATAAAAAGCTGTAGCGTTGTCAGCAGTGACTTGTGGAATCACTGTTTCTTCTCGTTTTTTTTGACAGTTATATAAGGCTTCTTAATGCGACAGAAGAAACTGTCGTTTACATCGCATCATGCCATAATCTCGACTCAAATTACTTTTTTATTTATTTCTGAGCAACTTGCGAATTCAAAATTCACAAGTTTCGCAAGAATTTCAACGGCACAGCTGAAAAGGAAAACATAAGCGCATTTTTTTCTGGTACAGTGACAAAAAAATCTGAATCCATGAAGATTTAACGTAAACCACATGAAACAAACCAACAAGGCTGATGACCTTGTCAAAACATCTGAGGAACAATCTAGACCATCGTTTCCCAAAGAACCAATCAACACAAGGATTCAACAAATGGGGCACATTGTGATTGGCCAGACTTGATGTCAAGGTCCTCATAATGTTCTAGTAGTGTGTTCTTGACTAAGCCTCACGAGATTGTGCTTAGAGTAAACGACCCATAAAGACAGGAAGATAATTCTACTTTCTAGAAAAATCCCGAATAATTTTTGCCAGCCATTGAAGCCATCAGACAAAGTCCAGACTGGTCCATCGAAAATTCCACTCGGACCCTGCACTTTCTGAATTCAAAGTCCTGCAAGTCAAAGTCCATCTGCTGAGCACCAGCTCCCCAGAGGTCAGCAAGGGAAGTTCGGTCACAAACGCACCGCCGTGGCCCGACGGTAACCTGCTCGGAATTTGGCAGCGGCTCTGGGCAGGAAAGGATGTTTGCGTCGCCCCGAAGGAGCGGGAAGCTTGTGAAGCGAGAGGTTCTATTCTCGTCCCTCAGACGTGGAGTCGTTCCCTCTGGGGGGTCTTTGGTGTGGGCTTGACCCACAGCCCTGAGGTTGATGCAGCCAGAGGAAGGTCATCTCGGCAGACTTGCAAGGAGAGGAAGGAAGCGTCTTCTCCACCATTCTCGTTGCTCAGAAAACCGTGGCTATCAAAGAGTCTCCGCGGTGAGATTATTCTTAAGCGACGTCCGATCGCACAATCCGGAGACGAATGTTGATAGCGAGGGAAGTAGTTAGTGACACAAGAGTTGGTGAAAAAAAAACGAGTCTCAGAACAGGCTGAACAATGGTGCGAGTCGTAGGGGGAGTCGAGATAAAAGCGCTTCCTGTTCTCTGACCCGGTGTCATTCTGGTGACGTCACCCACCGAGCGGCATCAAAACAAACCCTTCTGGACGTGATCCGCGCTCGCACAAATCTGAAAATAAACAGCAGACCAAAAAAAACGAGGGAGGAAGCGGCACAAGACGGGAGCGAGAAACGTCCCTCGCGGCCTCACCTTCTTCTGCGATTGTGGTATTCTGCGAACATTAGGACACAAGAACATTACGAACCAGCGTTTCTTTTTTTCAAAATTTTACAGCGCAGAAACTTGAAATTTTGACATTGTAAGGTTCCTTAAAAATTGTAGAAAGTTTTGGACTGATTAGGAGGCACTCAAGGCTCTGTATGAGGACCTATTGGATTTTACAGCGTTACGAACTTTAGAACTTTTCTGAAAAATGTAGAACATTTTTGATTGATGAGGAGGTGCTCAAGCCTTTGTGTGAAGAGAAATTTGAAAGAGTTGACGAATATTGCTTAGATGCACCAATCAATTTTCCTCAAAAGCAAAATCAAATTGGCACAGAAAAATCTCAAAATCAACCGTGAGGTCACCGCACAGGCTGATCAGGGTCAGTGGGCGGGGCTTGGGATGTCACTTGAAGGCATCTTGGCCCATCTGAAAATAAATCTGAAAGTAAACACCAGACAAAACACAGGACAGGAAGCGCCTGAAGACGAGAGCGAGAAACGTCTCACGTTGGCTTCACCTTAGTATTATGCGAATTTTAACGCTTTGATCGCTAAAAATTGCGTATAAGCCTGAATGAAAGACCTAGTGTTTCCTTTTACGAAATGTTACAGCATAGAAAATTACAGTTTTAGACATTAATGAAGTGTAAAACAATTTTGGACTGATTAGGAGGCACTCAAGGCTCTGTATGAGGACCCATCGGATTCTCAATCGGAATATTGCTCAGATGCACCAAATCCCCTTCGTTGTTCCCAAACGCAAATTGGCAGTAAATCTCAAGGGCAACCGACAGGTCACAGCACAGGCCAATCAGGGTTAGTGGGCGGGGCTTGGGATGTGACTTGAAGGCAACTTAGCCTGTACAATGTAGACAAATGTTATAAGACATTTTCTGTGGTGGATTCTTCTGTGCGAAACCATGCCATCCAGCCTGGAATGAAGCCAGAAGATCTTCTGCTGTGACCGAGAGGCAAGTGAAGTTCTTCTCGATGTTGTGCTGGCTGGAAGAAAACACTTTGCTGTGATTCGGGCCGTCACTGGAGAAGCGGAAAGTTATTGCTCTGACAGGTCTGAGATGTTCCCAGTCTTGAAGGTAATTGCTGCATACCTGGAATAGTTGTGATGGCGCAGGTGACGTGTGGAGCACAGGTGCTGGTCCAGCTCAGGTATGTTCTCCTGAAGATTTACTGGATCCAAACATCACGCAGGTGGCTGGGAGGGATTCCACCATTAGCTCTGGATTCTCGGGGGTCTCGGGGTCATCGTTGGGCTACGGGAGAAACCACCGAAAAGCTTTTATTTTGTAATGCTGATTATAAAAGCAATCGCAAGACAACTAGACTCTTTGAGAGTCATAACATAGTTGTATATTTATCAACGCGAAAGATAAAAAAAATCGTCTCAGGTGTGTCACTGTCACTGGTTTTGGTGAGATCTCAATGTGACCCAGAAATGTAGAAAATTCGTTTTTTTTTCTCAATATCGGGCGAGAAACATTACAAACGCAATCTCTAGTAGGTTTCAGTTATTCAATTCAATCAATATTGTGAGATTCTGTGCAACCGAATCCGACCTTCAAACTACAAAAAGCACTAAATCCCGACAAGCTGACTATCAGTTAGCATTAGCTTGTAGCAACAACATCACCTGCCTTCCACGCTGGTGTTGTCACATTTCAATCGTTCGCCCTCAATTTAGTTAAAAGAAATCCAAACTATGCCTCTGATTTATTTCGAATTCTGCTTATCCCAAACGTTTCAAAGAGACATTCTCGATCCAGAAATCTAAATGTCAAGCTAAATGAGCTAATTTTGTAGTTTAAAAAATTATCGTTTCTTGACAATAATCATTCAAGCCTGAAACGGTGGTGCACACCTTTAGTTTCTCTTTTTTTACCTACCATAGGCTCTCTAAGTGACTAGTAATGTTTTATTTGAGTGACAGATGCAACAACCAATGAGAAGACACCTATGAACTCTAATTCGATAAACGGCCCACAATTCGACCCATAATTCGATAAATGAGCCGCGGCTGGAAATTTCGCCAATGGAAGTTGTAACTTCACTGGATATTTACAGTTCGATACAGTCCCTAGTGGCCAAATTGAGAACTTCGCTCACAGTAGTTGTCTAGAATTTACGGTAGACGTAATATTCCATCCCTTCGTGACAATTCTGGACCTCTTGACCCGCGGCCAATCCCGTGTTTGGGGAATCCTGTCAGCTTCAAACCTGCTGGGTGGGTTCTTCAGCCCTTCAGTGCCAGTCGTCTGAAGCCAGCGAGGCTTTGTTAGCATCTCCGCTTTGTTCGCTAATCCAATATCTCTTGAACTTTTCAAACGCGCTTTCGAAAGGGCAGATGTCAAACGACTGTTACGTCACGTTTGTTTTTCTGCTCGTGATTAATCTTCTGCAAGTTTCTGTGATTGATCGCGCGGTAAAGCAGATCCGCCGTTTGAAGTCGTCGTTCAGAACCGCGTGTTTTCATGGACCAAAACTTTGTTTTGCTTATGCAAGCAACTTCTGCGGATATGGCCCCGCCCCTAATCGTGACATCATCACGATTTGTGGTTTCTATGCCCAGTGAGGTCACAGGTTCAGGCTCACGATGAAATTTTAGAGTGATTTGATTCTTCGAATGACCTTGCTGTGACCTTCCAATGCTGCAGGTCACTCGGGCTCTTCTTCCTCATCATCATCATCATCATCATCAGTGGTGCTAGCGCGCTAAAACAGGATTCCTTACTCTGGAAAAGAATAGACATCTTTTCCTACATCACCGAGCGTGGAGAAAAGCGAGAGGGAAGAGGAGAATAGGCGACGGATGTGTGAGGTCACGCCTAAAAATAGACAGAGCGACGTCAGTTTGTCTTTTGTGACGGCCATCACAACAACACCGGATCCGCCGCTGTTGCGTAACGCGCTGAATGTGCCGGAGCCGCAGGAGACGCGCTCGACTTCTCCAGCTGAAATTACAGCTGTGACGGGCGGAAGACCAGCCTCACGGTCAGCTAATGAGGGTGTGTCCGCCCTGCAGACAGGTGCGTTTGTGTTTCTGCATTTGGCACAAAGTGGGGCCACGAAGCTATTTTTAGCATAGATTAGGGCCCCAAATGCAGGATTTAGCCCAAATGGGGGGCCAAATGCTTGTTTTTAGAACATAGTGGGGTCCAGAATGCTACTTATTAGCACAGATTAGGGCCCCAAATGCAGGATTTATCACAAATAGGGCCCCAAATGCTAGTTTTTAGCACAAATGGGGGCTATGAAGCTAGTTTTTAGCTCAAAGTGGGGCCCCCAAAAGCTGGATTTTAGCACAAAGTGGAGGCCCGAATGCTTTTTAGCAGATAATGGGGCCCTGAACGTAGTTTTTGCACACAATAGGGCCCTGAATCCAGGATTTAGCACAAATGGGGCCCCAAATGCTAGGTTTTTCAAAGTGGGGCCCCTAATGCAGGTTCTAGCACAAAGTGGGAACCTGAATTCAGGTTTGAGTACAAATGGGGTTCAGAAAGTTAGCTATTAGCACAAAGTGTGGCCCTGAAGATAGTTATTAACACAAATTGGGCCCCAAAGGCAGGTTTAAACACGAATGGGCCACGAATGCTATTTCTTTTTTTGCTCAATGTGATGCCTCAAATTCTCATTTTTAGCACAAAGTGGGGCCCCAAATGCTAGTTTTTTAACACAAAGTGGGACCACAAAAATTTTCAATGATGGCAATGTGTGATTGTGGGTTGAATTTGAACGCATGGTGTGTGTGTGTGCGTGTGTGTGTGTGTGTGTGCGTGAGTGTGTTTGAGTGTGCTGTGTGTTTCAGTGTATTTCAAGTGTGCGTTTGTGTGTGTGTTCATAAATTGGTAGCAAAAAGAGTTTGAGCAATAACCAAAAAAGCAATTAAAGAATATTTATGCATATGCATGTGTGTCTTAAACGTGTGTGCGCATTGTGTGAGTCTGTGTTATAGCTTGTTTCGAAGGAGGGTGTGTGTGTCGTGCGAAATCTTTAAAGTGAAATAAATATTAATTATAACAATTTTAATAGGAAAAATACATAATAATAACAATAAAAATAATAATAAATTAAATAACCACAGAAGTTCCGATTAAGAAGCAGGAAAATCACACAGCGAGATTCAAATCACTCGATAATGACGACATCTGCCAAGCGACTTCAGATGTTTTCGAGAAGCCACAGTTCTTTTTTTCTCCGAGTCTAACTGAAATCAAAATAAAATGTTCTAATGGTCGCTCATCACTCAGACAGGCAGAACCGGAACGATAATGACACGTTTTCACCCTCCGGAATGGTTTCGCTGCAAATGTCACGTTATTAAACTCAAATTGCCCCGTCAGCGAGTCTTTAATAAAGCGGTTAAAGTGACGGGCCCAGAAAGCCTGGATGCTTTCGGGTCACGTCCGGCTGTGACGGATACACACTGGCTCCAGGCCTCGCGACTGTTAATAAACAAAGCGGACCACACACTCTCTCCGCACGGAGGGAATTCCCTCAAGAGTCCCACTTTTCCCGGGATCTTCAGTTCGGATCTCGGAACACACTCGTGAACTTCCCCGCCAGTCGTTGTCCTCGGTAACGATCCACGGCTCACAGTCAAATAAATGCAGCGACGAGAAGTTCAAGTGCGAATGGCGTCCTGGTGCTGGACGAGCTTTTCTCGAGCTAAACAAAGAAAGCGGATGCCGCGGTTGGAAACGACAAACCGAATCCCGTCAACAAACATCGGTGGGAAAAATGCTCTGGTGTTGAACGACCGTGGACCAGAAGCTTTAATTAAAACTAGTGATGTCAAACGATTAATTTTTTTTAGCTAGTTAATCACACTTTCCAAATTAATCGCGATTAATGCCGTTAAAATAATTGACGAGGTTAAGCGCTTGAAATTAATCATGTGCGTTAACACGTTAACTTTGACAGCACTAATTAAAACCCAATCTCCGTTTTGTTGCCAGGACGACATCAGCAGGATGTTACCCGAGCGTCTCACTCGGGTTGTACTTTTGTAAACATGACGAAACGGCACAGACACTGTTCTGAACGACGTCTCTCTGTAATGTTGTTGCGCTATAACACGATATTTGGTCGCACACTTTATTTCATCGCGTCTCGTCTAACAACTCTACCTGCATTGCCTTTTTTGGCCACAGGGTGTCGCAGTTTCACAACAAAAACCCTGGTCGAGAACGAGAACGAGAAGCCTGGTCAACAAAATTCACCTGTCAGCAGTTCCGGAAGTAGGATCTCTGTTACTGTGTTACTTCTGTAAAAGTGTTTTTTTTTTGGTTAGCTAAGAATATAAAAATAACGTTTTTTACGTCTGGACTATCGTATAGTGAAATAATTTTGTAAAAAAAAAAGACAACATATTCTTGACGACCTCCTAATTTTCATTAACAGAGTCCTTCGCCAACCATTTTTTTGTCTCCGACTCTTTAGAGCGTTTCTCATGACCTGGAAACACAGATTGGGAAAAAAAAAAAAGTATTTGTAATGTAAGTTTGTCAATATGGCCACTTGGGGCCATCTGGTTAATTTACACACACACCCGGAGAAGTGGGCAGCATTAAGCCAAGGTGTCGGGGCCTTGAAACTCGGTGGCTGATCCAAATCAGAGCCAGATGGGACTCGAACCCACCAGACGCCTCCTCTCTTCTTCCACTGGTCCTGGCGTTTGTCCGCCGTGGCCGCGCGGTGAAGAAATGCCGTTCCGATGCCTCACCTAATCTGTTTATGTTTCTTCCGTTGGATTAATGTTCAGCCGCGGTGACGGAAGACGAGCCCCGAGGCAGGAATTCCGCTCATGCTCGGGATCAAGCGGCCGACGCTTGCGTGATGTGACAAAACGCTGGAAACATTCTTCTGGCGTGCGTACGATAATGCGTTTCGACACTCAGCGCCTTTAATCTGGACAGTCTGGACACTCACACGCTCTAATCCGGGACTTACTCATGGTGGTGTATGGGTGTGTTTGTGCATTTAAACATACACCTGTACTGTGTGTGTGTGTGTGTGTGCAGGCATTTAGGTCAAAGTGGGGTCCCAAATGCTTCTCAGGCCAGAGTGCGTCACTTGTGGGGACCTTCTGGAAGGCTTGTTTGAGGGTCTCGAAAGGATTTCAATGTTTGGAGATACACTTTGTGTGTGTGTGTGTGTGTGTGTGTGTGTGTGTGTGTGTGTGTGTGTGTTCATTACTTCACAATACAGTGGTACCTCTCCTTACAAAATCAATTCATGCCGACTGCAGTTTCGTAAACTGGAAATTTCGTAAACTGAGACGCAATTTACATGTGAATCCGATAATTGAAACAACAACAATAAAAACACATGAAAAACATGCTTTCATACTATGATACAATATTGTAACAACCGTAGTAAAAAACATCTTGAATGTCGCAGCCAGATCAGAGCGGACATCAGCAGGATGTTAGCCGAGCGTCTCTCTTGGGTTGTACTTTAGTGAGAAAACATAACGAAACGGCACAGACAATAATCTGAGCGTCTTCTGTTGGTCGAACACTTTAATTCTCCGTGTCTCGTCTAACAACTTCAGCTGCATTGTCTTGCTCTGCCATTGTGTGTCGCAGTGTCAAAACAAAACAGCGCAGCCTCGTCAACAAAAGTGGTGCCGGAAGTAGGATTTCGGTTACTGTGTTACTTCGGTAAACGTGTTTTTTTTTTTTGGTTGGCTAAGAAACGTTTTATTTATGCCTGGACTGTTGCATCAAAAGATCTCGCTGCGTATTAGCGGTAAGGAAAAAACTGGCTTAACATTCTTGTCGCTAAGTTTGGCCTATCGTATAGTGAAATAATGTTGTAAAAAAAGTTGACATATTCTCGACAACGTCTTTCATGAAAGAAAATTTTTAACTAACAAAGTCGTTTGTAAGGGGAGGTGCCACTGTAATTCCAGGGATTTCCCGGATGGAGGGGTATTCTAGTTTGGGGACCACAGGGTTTCAGAAGATGTGCAGATGTTGTTCTGTTGAGTTCCTCATGTCGGATGAGGATGGTTCTCACACAGCCTCCACCTGAAGATGAAAGGCACATGAAATGGATTCAAGCATCAGCTGGTATTGATAACAGGTGCAGGACCTAAAGAGATAGGGTGAGAACCTGGAAGGAACTGCAGATGCTTCCAAGTAGAAGACCCTGAAAATTCTTTCAAAACTCCCTTGTTTCTTTCCACATTGACGAGCACGTTTTTTAAATTTATTGTTGCTATTATTTTGGCCCAAAATTAGTTTGTTTTGTTTCCGCACCGACTTTCGGCCCAAGCCCAAGTACTTTTGCTAAATCGTTTCAGCCAAATTCTGTCATAAGTGGCACCACAGATGCACTAATAGAAATAGTTTGTCGTCTCCTTCCTCCTTCCGTGGGCCTTGCAGAAGCCGTCGGGACAGACCCGGGTGGTCCGGTTCCACAGCGGACCCCATAAATATAGCAGCACGCCTCAGTCCCAAACACTACCGACAATTTATAGGCGTGGAGTTTAAATACCGCGGATGATTGTTCTGATGAGCGTCTAGTATTTCATCTCTGTTATGACATGGCGGGATGCTCCAATCAGGATTCCTCGCTCGGGCGAAGGCAAGGAATTCCAGGGACGCCGGGTTCAGGCGAGGTGCGGACTGTCCTGAGAACACCTTCTCTCCGGCGAGGGGTTGGGGAACAGGGGGCAACCTTCTCTCTCAAAGCTCTTCTGGACGTCGCCAGTCTTGGGAGTTTCTCCCGCTATCTGTCTCGTATACAGGCCGGGCGTCTGGGATATGTGCGCCCTCTGCAGGCGCCTGAGGGAAACACGCCCTCTTTTACCAGCCCTCAAAGCGAGCAAATAAACAAACGCTTCCGGAATGACTTAAACAACATTTTGTAATGATTTAGAGGAGCCGGGCAACTTGTCTGAAGTTATGTAATACATTAAACGCAAAACGTAAGGCATAAAATTATTAATTACGTTCATTTTACTCAAATATACTAAGATGCCCAAATTCTTTTAAGAATAGAAAAAACGATGCCGAAAAAATGAATCTACTCTAATACAACATTTGCCTAGTACAAAATGACCATTAGAACATCTAAATTTACAGTATGTTACTATATTTTAGTATTTTATTTTTTTATTATATAGCATCAATATGAACATTTTATCTTTATTTACTGTATGTGTATTTTTTTTTCATCTTTTTTTGTCTTCATAGTTTTTCATTCATCTTTATTTTTACTCTATTTTATATCATTTTTAAAAATTGTTTGTTGTTTTGCTATCTTCCAAATGCATCCGCTCCCACCCAAACCGCCATGTGTAAATGATGGACGATCTGGAAAATACATTTCACTACATGTCGTAAATTCAAAATGTGAATTTGAAGTTTGAATTTCTAAAGGGCTGTTTGTGCTTTTTTATTTTTTATTTACCTCTACTTACGTAACTTCCCATCTTTTGTTTTTGCAGCTTTGAGATTTGTGCGCAAATGTAAAGTGCCTTACAAATCGAATATATTATTTCAAGCGTGCAAATGTGTTCATATAAATATGCTTTTCCATCAAAATATGATTTCCAACAAAATATACATATTTGTTCTTTTTAAGTATTGATCTTTTGAAGTGTATTTATTTTTACACTTGCTGCAGTGATAAAATCTTTCTCCATTGAACAAATAGTTTTTCGTCTGTCTGTCTCTCTCTCTCTCTCTCTCTTTCTCTCTCTGTATGTCAGTCTGTCTCTAAACATCTAAACATCCTAAATAGTGGAAAACAAACTTTTATTTATGGAAGAAGAAGAAGAAGAATAAGAAAAATAAACGAAACAAAAAAACATTATTTCAAATTATGTCAGTTTGCCGCTTATTCCTTAGACTGTGTGTGTGTGTGTGTGTGTGTGTGTGTGTGTGTGTGTGTGTGTGTGTGTGTGTACCAACGCATAACACACACTCTCACGGCTTCACGCCATCAGCCGCGTCGTACGAATCCAAGAGCATCGTCCTCCTAATCTGCCAGATTATCGCTCAGCCGGAGAATGTAAGCAAACAGCGTGGAGGCTAATGTAATGATAGCCATGTGCTAATGCCCGTTTCCCGCCGCCGGTGGCCCTGCTCCGGACCGTCTCATCTGATGCCGGTGGCGTGTTGATCTGACCCGGCTCCGTCTAATCCCGGGCCTTTCTGGGAAAACACGGCTCCCGAGCCTCCGCCTAAGCCTCGCTTAATGGAAGGACAATATTAGCGCAAGCTACATCGTCCTCTCCTCTCACGCCGGCTCAAGCTCCGCCCATTTCCGGAAGCGCTCCGACGCAGGAAAATTCGAGCGTTTGAAGAGCGTCGAAACGCCGTTTGGAAATTTCTGATGTGGTTAATTTGGTCTTACGCCTGTGCGAATGTCATATTCACTACCACTGTTTTTAATTTACTTTACCAATTACTTTAAATCCCTTAAACTTCATTTCCTAAGCATTTCCCAAGTCTCTACTTTTCTAGTGCTCTTATAATTATGTCGGCTCTTTGCTTTTTTTTTTATGATTTTTTTGTTATTTTATTTAATTATTTTAATTTATTTAGTTATTTTTTTCTTTTTGATTTGGTTTGGAATGTTCTTTATATATTCCGTACTTTGTGTATTTCATTGCAAGGGTATTGTTGTGTTTTTTGAAAGTTGAACATGTTTTGTACAATTATTTACTCTGACAATAAAAAAAAAACCGACACTTGGATCCTATTGGTCAACAGTTTTGACTTTGGTCTGCTGGGCTTTTAGCAGCTGTGTTTGTGTTTGACGAGCTCGTCTTGTCGTCTTCGAAGGCCCTCGTGGAAATTTGTCCAGGAATTACTGGAGATTTTCATCAGGGGCCGTTGTTTAACACCCACTTCCTGCGGCATTAACACCTCACACGGCGGTGAGAGAGGCAGACGCGACGACACCGAAATCAACCACGAGGGCTAGAAGAAGAAGATTCCCTCATGTGTTCTCACAGAAGCTTCGTGATGTAGATTATGGTTTAGTTTAGATTTATAGGTTAGATGTGAGAAACAAGATAGACAGACAGGCAAAGAAAATGGTGTGAGTGATAGATACATACAGAGAGAGTGAGAAGTAGAAAGGTGGATGGATGGATAGATGGACGGACGAATGGATGAACAAACATACATACAGACAGATGGAAGGATGGAGGGATGGAGGAATGGGCAGATGAACAAACATACAGACAGATAAATGGATGGATGGATGGATAGATAGATAGATAAATAGATAGATAGATAGATAGATAGATAGATAGATAGATAGATAGATAGATAGATAGATAGATAGATAGATAGATAGATAGATAGATAGATAGATAGATAGATAGATAGTCAGGCAGACAAATAGATAGATAGATGGATGAATGGATCGATGGATGGATGGATAGATAGATGGATGGACGGACAGATGGACGAACAAACATACAGATAGATAGATCAATAGATAGATAGATGATGGATGGATGGATGGATGGATGAACAAACATACATACAGATACATGGGTGGATAGATGGATGGATGAACAAACATACATACAGACAGATGGAAGGATGGATGGATGGAGAAATGGGTAGATGAACAAACATACAGACAGATAAATGGATGGATGGATAGATAGATAGATAGACAGATAGATAGATAGATAGATAGATAGATAGATAGATAGATAGATAGATAGATAGATAGATAGATAGATAGATAGATAGATGGATGGATGTATGGATGGATGGATGGACGGACAAACAGACGAACAAATATACAAATAGATAGATGATGGATGGATGGATGGATAAACAAACATACATACAGATACATGGGTGGATAGATGGATGTATGGAAAGACAGACAGACAGATAGAAGATAGATGGATGGAAGGATGGATGGATGGACGGATGGATGGATGGATCGACGGATGGATGGACAAACATATAGACAGGTACATTGATGGATGGATGATGGATGGACAGACGGAAAACATTCAGACAGATATGGATGGATCGATGGATATTCTAAACTTTAATTAAGATTACTTCAATTATAAATTAATCAATTACATTGAGTGAAAGAATGAACAAAAGTAAAAAGTGAAAGAAAAAAACCCATTTTAGTGCTCACAGCTAAATTTAAAAAAATTTTAACGATGGATATTTCAATAACTTACGGGAAGCACAAAAACAATTCATGGTAAAGGTCCGTATCCGTAGTTCATTTTCCGACAGAATCTCGGCTGATCACGTCGACATGGTGGAATGTTTGGTCGAGATTTGTCGGCCATGTTGTGACATCACAAATTTAATCTGCCCGTCCTTTGAAATTACAGGTGAGAAATACCTCCACAATAAGAGTCTCAACGTGTTTTTAAACGAACCAATCAGAAGCTTGCGAGAGAAAAGGCCGGTATTCACAACCGTCAAGAATCCGTGTTGACTTTGATTTTCCTAAATGTTGCTTTAAACGAGCGAGCGGCTGAAACCCGAGCGCTTGTCCAGATTATCTTTTCCAGATTCCCAGGAATCCGCCGAACCTCCGAGCTGTGATTTCTAGCAAGCGGAGAAGAAAACGTTGTGCGGCGCTATCACAGCCCATGACGATAACGTCGAACACGACGGTAAAACAGAAGTCTGGACACTCCGACAATATTAGCTCAGCTGCGCAAAGAGACTTTTAACCGAAAAAAAATCTGTTTGTTGAGCAGCGGCCGCAAATTACCACAGGCCCTGCGATAATCTCGCCAAAACGCAAAAAAAAAAAACATTTTAGACAAATATTATAAGGCTGAAATTTTTAGAAAAATATCTAGCGTAGCAACTGACGGATGCTTACAATATTTTCTGCTTGCTCCTTAGCGCAATGACTATATTCAAGAAAAAAATCGCTTAGTATAATAACAATTATTTATTCATTTGAGTTATTCAGTGATACTGCCAATTTAATCTTTTTAATTAATCAATTTAATTCATCTAGCTTTTCACACTTTTATTTATTTGTTTTTTTTTTTCAAGGGCCATTCAAATACTTATTTACTAAATTAGTCCTATGCATAAATTATATGAGCCTAACCCCGCTGTGTTGGTTAATCTACAAGTGATTAGAATGTTATAACTTTTTTTTTAATAATATATTAAAAATAATATTATTAAACATATTTGATGTTTGAAGAAGGGAAATTCTTGGAATTTTTGGAATCTCCTTATCAATATATGCATTGTTACCTGGATTGTTTGGCTCCAGCTTTGTGTGACTCAGAAATGGAAACGTAACAATAAAACTACTACAGAACCATTGGACGCAACCATGAGTCATTTCATAGGTATTTAGTTAGTTTAGTAAATAAGTTACTGCAAAATGTAATTATTTTATTTTACAGCAGCTTCACACAGCATTAGCGTTACTCATTACATAGGCGACTCGTTACATAGGTGATTTGCTACACAGGTAACTCGTTAAATAGGCGACTTGTTACACAGGTGATTTGCTACACAGGTGACTCGTTAAATAGGCAACTTGTTACACAGGTGGCTCGTTAAATAGGCGACTTGTTACATTTGTGACTCGTTAAATAGTTGACTTGTTACATAGGTGATTTGCTACACAGGTGACTTGTTAAATAAGCGACTTGTTACACAGGTGTTTAAATAACCCTTTTTTAATTTAATTAAAAATGAAAAAAGTTTTGAAAAAAGTTTCCCTGTTTTCCTAATCTTCTATTCTCTCTTTTCTTCCTCTTCTGTCACTTTCAATTTTCTATCATTTTATTTCCTCTCTCTGTGTTTCTCTCCCTGAACTATCATTACTCATCTTCCTTCTTTTTCTTTTCAACACTCTTGTTCTTTTGACTCTTTTCCTTTCTATGTTCTTTCTGTCTAGTCCTTTCTCTTCTATTATGCCGTTCTTTGCTCTATCTCTCTCTCTCTCTCGAAAATGTCTCTCCATTTACAACTTCGATAGTTTTTATTGACAATCTCACTTACATTATTTCACTTTATCTTGGAATATCGAGTTACACATGTGCTAAGATCTGGACGCTGTTATGTTAGCAAAAGTTATCGTGAAAATGAATTATTATGATTAGACTATGACGTTTTATGCGCTTTGAGACCTTGAACTTGAACGTTTGTGAACGCTGTCTGCGTCTGAAAAGCTAACGCAAACGCGCGTGCGTCCAAAAAAAAATCAAATGATCTCGAAATCGGTCCGTTGTTAAAACTTTGGAGGCCAAAGAGCAGGATCCGGGAGGTTTTTCCTCGACTTCTCGCCGTGTTTATCGAGCGTCAGCGCGGCTCCCTGAGGTAATTATGCTAAGTGCTGTTTATGCTAGCTAACTAGCCCCTTGATCTCGCCGCCGGCCCGCGCGCTGATGAATCGACTAGTCTGGTCTGGCGTGTCTTTCATCACAGGTAAATCACCTCCCGCCGCTCGTCGTCTAAACCTCGGCCGTCGTTTGGCTCGAGCCCCGCGGCGTCTGGGTGGTCCGCCTTATCGCGCCCGTTCCCAGAACCGCTGGAAGTGCGCGGCTAATGCCTCATTTGAGAAGAACGAGTAGCGGCGCCTCGAGGGACTAGAAGATGCGGTTAGTGCGAGTAACTCTCTCTCTCTCTCTCTCTCTCTCTCTCTCTCTGTCTCCCTCTCTCTCTCTCTCTCTCTCTCACTCTGTCTCCCTCTCTCTCTCTCACTCTCTCTCTCTCTCACCCTCTCTCACTCTCCCCCTCTCTCTCTCTCTCTCTCTCCCTCTCACTCTCACTCTCACGCTCTCTCACTCACTCACTCACTCACTCACTCACTCACTCACTCACTCACTCACTCTCTCTCTCTCTCTCTCTCTCTGACTCTATCTCTCTCTGTATCTCACTCACTCTCTCTCACTCTCTCTCTCTGTATCTCACTCTCTCCCTCTTTCTCTCTCTCTGTATCTCACCTTCTCTCTCTCTTTCTCTCTCTGTATCTCACTCTCTCTCTGTATCTCTCTCTGTATCTCACTCTCTCTTTTTCTCTCTCTGTATCTCACCCCCCTCTCTCTCTTTCTCTCTCTTTGTATCTCACTCTCTCTCTCTCTCTCTCTCTCTCTCTCTCTCTCTCTCTCTCTCCCTCTCTCTCTCTCTCTCTCTCTCTCTCACACACACACACACACACACACACACACACACACACGCACTATCCCCATATCTCTATCTCTCTGTGTATACCTCTCTCTCTTTCCGTCTATAAAGGTTCTATTATTACCAGTGTTGGGTAAGTTACTTTAAAAAAGTAATTAATTACTAATTACTTATTACTTTACCATTTTGTAATTAAATTACTTTTCTAATTACTGTGTCTGAAAAGTAACGTAATTACCTAATGAGTAACTTAACCAATTACTTTTTAAAATTCCTATAAAATCAAAAAACGAATTATTTAAAAATATAACAGTAAAACATGA
>MU204319.1:112100-125904 GCA_017309775.1 Paedocypris sp. Pulau Singkep | reverse complement strand
TCTCTCTCTCTCTCTCTCTCTCTCTCTCTCTCTCTCTCTCTCTCTCTCTCTCTCTCTCTCTCTCTCTCTCTCTCTCTCTCTCTCTCTCTCTCTCTCTCTCTCTCTCTCTCTCTCTCTCTCTCTCTCTCTCTCTCCCTCTGTCTCTCTCTCTCTCTCTCTCTCACTTTTCTCTCTCTCTATCCCCCTCCCCCCTCTCTCTTCAGACTACATAGACCTCGTCATGGTCGTTTTTTCAGTGTACAGCATTGGAGAACTGCACAGTCGTTGTGAAGAAAAGTTGTATTTGACATTTCTCCTCATCAAATCCCATCGTGAAGTGAAACCAGAGCGAAACCTGAAGTCGCTTCTGCCGACCTGCAGAGAAAAAACTGCAATTTACCGTAAACGTTTCTGACTGGATTTTACAACAATTTATTTTTGCCATTATGTTTTTACATTTGTCTTTTTATTCTTAATCAGTCAAAAAAGTTGTGGAAAAGCTATCGATTCATCCGAAGTTTCACCACATACCATGTCAAAACAGACACAAAAATAAATTAAAACGTTTAGGCGGACATTTAATATTAAATATTAAGTAAAAAATAGTTCTGGATTTTTTTCAAAACCAGAAGTTGCTTTCTTTCTAATCTCAACATTGTAGCTTTTGTCATTTGGGAAGTAGTCATTTAAATTGGGATACGCTCATTGTTTTATTCAAAAATTTGATTCTTCTTTTTTCATTCTCTTCATGGACTGGGATGTGACATTTTGAGAGACTTTTATTTTCAACTCCTTCCAGGCCTTATTTAGAATTTCACCCTGAACTCTGGTTTGTCCGCATTCAGTCTCTTCCTGGTTGGGTTGCTTGTTAATGATCAGTTTCACCTGTTTTCTGGATTGTGTTTGATTGTTTGATTATTGCGTGATTACTGCTAAGTTCAGTCATCTGTGTTCTGGGTTGTTTGATTATAGCATTATTAATCCCATTATTAATAAATTTACTGCGTTCCGTATTAAATTCGATACGTTTTGTTTATTGTCAGATTACGGGGCCTTAAATTAAAATTATTGTTCAAAAAACTTGATCAATTCAAACATACACTTGTAATACGTAATTTAGCAATTATCTGTTCCATTGCTTTTCCACAGCAGTGACCACTAGGGGAGCTGCTCCAAATTTTGAAAAATTGATTTTTTCCTATTTTTTTTTAAAAAAATAGTGGTCTAGGGGGGAGAACAATAACTTTTTTGCTTTTGGCGTGGTAGATTTTTGTGATTGAAATTTTAACCCCTTCCTTTATTACACAATGTACCCTCTGGTGAAACGTTTAAAATAACATTTAAAATTATAATACTTTTTTTTTTTTTTTTTTTTTCATTTTTAAAATATTTTTATTAAAAATATTACATCGAATCGAGAAAAAAAAACGTTTAAAGTTTGCCATCTGGTAGCCAGCAGTAAAAGGGTTAAAGCTTTTGTGTAACGTTTCGATCCCCCGTGATCTTATTATTTGTGTTTTGTTTTATTTGGATTATCAGTAAAAGCATCATCGTGCATTTGGGTCTGACGTCCCGTTCTTTCGCCGATGGAAAAGAAGCATCTTCAGCTTCCGTTTGTGGAGGACGCAGGTAAAACGATTGGACTTTTGCTCCGTTCCTCCGTTTTCTGTCTCACGAGACGCCATCTCAGTGACTTCCTGTAGTCCGGCCTCAGGCGGAAGCTCGGACTGGAGCCACTGGAGAGAAAGAGGTTGTGGGAAAGTGATGTGAAAGACCCGGCGAGCCAAACACACACACACACCCGGAGCAGTGGGCAGCCCTTTGTGAGTTTCTCGAGGACGCTCCGTGAAGATAACAGACACTGATATCTTTTGAAAATTTGCTTTGCTAGTTGAGCTTTTAGGAGCGTAATAGTTACACGATTTAGCGTGGGAGATATGACACGTGTTACTACTAAATATGTACTTGTTTTCGTTGATCTTTTGTGTTCTAGAAAAAGGGACAGGTCTTACCTAAACATCGCGCTCACAATTTTCCGTAAATAACAATACCGTAAATAATGCATTTAAATTAGGGCTGTCAAACGATTAAATTTTTTTAACTAGTTAATCGCACTTCCTCAACCAAATTAATCACGATTAAATCACAATAAATAATAATTATTTATTATTAATAATTCTTTAGTGTTAACAATTAATAATAACATGAACAAGTATAGAATCTTGCAATATTGACTGTAGATAAGTGTAAAATGTAAATTAATGTAAACTCAACACAAAAAAAAACTTGTTTAAATACTGTAATATACTGTTTTGACAATGGTAAGCCGGTCATAATAATTAAAAAAGAAAGTAATTTATTTTCTGATATACCGTATATATTTGTGTATTTGTGTGGCAAAAGTAATAAATAAATAAATAAATAAAGTTAATAAAATTTGACGCGATTAAACAAATGTAATTAATCGCATGAGTTAACGCGTTAACTTTGACAGCCCTAATTTAAATACTTCCTTTGCGTGATGTTTCATTTAAACTTTACTAATATTCAGAATCGATTTGTTGTGAATGGCAACGATTAGATACACAAAGTGCTTGCGCGGCAAATTTTTGTAAAATTTGTATCACGTGTCATCGCGACTAGTATCACTGTGACATTCGTGATCATTGTAAAACTTGTCTTTTTGTGCTTTGCCACATTATTGCCTTTGTAAAATAGATTAACGCAGTGATGCCTAACCTTGTCTTTATTACTTACCGGTATTACATAATTTTAGTCCAATTAGAAGAGGAGTTATGCTTGTACGATAATGAAAAAAAAAACGTCCAATCTGAGACGACCTTTCATCTGAAAGACAAAATTTGAGGAAAATTGCTACTAGAGATTTACGTCAATTTCCTTTCTAATTTTGTTTGAGAGCACATATGTTTGTGAACCAACGTTTTCTCAACGTCTAAGTACGTGAAAATTACGGCAAAGTCAAGCTCCGACCCGAAACGACGAAATTCGGATTCGCTGGATTAGCGAGGTTATTTTCGATTGTTCATTTTTTTATCGTAAATGTATTTGTTTAGTCGCGTGTTCAAATTTTTCGCAGACGCCGTATCATTTTCGTCGCGCTTTCTTCAGACGACTGAAGAAGGTTCCTGACGATCCCGAAGGTTGTGGGTTTGCTTCCCGACGAAAAGATCGTAAAAACCAATGTAACACACAAATTACACGCAGCATCAGAAGACGTCGACCTCATGGTTGCGTATCATATTTACGTTTTAGAACTTTTGTGAAACTGAAGGAGGGAAACCAGCAGTGACCAGAAGAAGCTCGAGAGCGTCAGCGACCCACCAGCCCTTCACTGCTTCACTCGTTTCTCTTGTGGCCATGTCTTCCTGTGCACCTGTGAACCCAACTTCCTGCTTCTCTCTCTCTCTCTCTCTCTCTCTCTCTTTATTTTTCTTTTCTTGGTCTCTCTTCATTAACCCCTCTCTCATACACCCTCTCTCTCTCTCTCTCTCTCTCTCTCTCTCTCTCTCACACACACACACACACACACACACACACACACTATCTCTCACTCCGCCTCTGTTTTGCTGTTACTCTCTCCTTTTTTCTCTTTTTATTTTTATTTTATTAATTTCTTTTCATTAACCCGCTTTCTCTCACTCTCTATTTTAGTTCTCTCTCTCTCATACACTATCTCTCTCTCACACACACTCACACACACTCTCTCACACACACACACACACACACACACACACACACACACACACACACACTATCTCTCACTCCCCCTCTGTTTTGCTGTCACATTCTCCTTCTGAGTTTTCTCTCTTCTCTCTTTTTTCTTTCTCAATCTCTCTCTCTCTCTCTCTCTCTCTCTCTCTCTCTCTCTCTTTACTATTCCTTTTTTAAGTCTTTATCTTCTTTTTCTTTTTTTGTTTATCCCTCTCCTTTTCTTCTCTGTTGCTTTCTCTCTCCCCCACCCCTCTCTCCTTCTTTATTATTCCTTTCTTATTCTTATTATCTTCTTTCTTAAATTATAATCTTATTTTCTTTTCCCTTTCTCTCTCTCTATCTCTCAATCTCTCTCTCTCTCTCTCCCTCTTTATTATTATATACTTATTATTTCTTATTCTTATTGTCTTCTCTCTTAAAATATATTCTTACCCCCCCCTCTCTCTCTTTACTATTCCTTTCTAAGTCTTTATCTTCTTTCGCTTTTTCTTTTCTTTTTTTGTCTATCCTTCTCATTTTCTTCTCTGTTGCTCTCCCTCCCTCTTTATTATTTCTTTCTTATTCGTATCATCTTCTTTCTAAAAAATCTCTCTCTCTCTCCCTCTCTCTCTCTCTCTCTCTCTCTTTCTCTCTCTAATTAATTATAATTAGACGTATTTCAGATGTGCTTTTAAACAAAGAAGAAAAAAGAAAATTTTAGACCTTTAACAAGGATGTCTAATATGTGTTGATTTATTATTTAAAGTACTATTGAAAAAACGTAAAATACACCGTAGAAAATAACAGATGATTTTGTAGGGCGTCTCATAGTTTTTTGTCACTCAACTGCAGGACATGGACAGCACTTTTGAAGCTTCATCTTGGAGAGTCGAGATCTTGAAACCACCTTTGTCATCAAACAGGGTCGTTGTGGCCTCGTGGTTAGAGGACGAGTGACCGACAGGTTTCAGGTTCGATTCCTCGTCCGGTAGCTTCCTCAACTGAGGTGTGTGTGTGTGTGTGTGTGTGTGTGTGTGTGTGTGTGTGTGTGATTTATAATGAACTATTTAGCCACATTTAGACACCTTTAGACAAGGAGAAACAAGCGTTTCCAAGATGAAACTATTAGTAATAACAATAAATTAACAATACAGTCAATAAGTGTCAACGATAGAAATCTATTTATTTTAAAACTTTTTTTTTTCCAGGTTTCGAGCTTGGTCATAAGACTGTGATTCTTTAGTCTCACTGTATTTAACGGTAAATTCAAATATGAAACGGTATTTTACATGTTTCTATTTAATGCGCATAATTACAATTTTTCAAAAAGAACGACAAGCAAGAACAATTTCAAAACGTCCGATCCAGATGAATCAGATCCAGATTGTCATCTTAAGCATTTTTTCCCCATTTCTGGGTCACGGTGAGCGGGAGCCAATCACATTCACTCTCTGTTTTCCACACTCTAATTGTTGTTTTCGGACTGAAGACGGGAAACCGGAGACCCGGAGGAAACCCACGCAGGTTTCATTTCTGCTGTGTTGCAGATTTTTTTGCGGAACTCGTTTTTTTTTTAATCACACACAATATAAAATACAGTCTTTGTTACAGTGCATCACTTTATGCGCATTAGAAACTCAAACCACACCGAGTTAATCTGGAAAAAAATAGCTTTATTTCAATAGAATTAGACAAATGTCGTAAATGGATTTGACGTAGATCGGGAAAAAACAGCGTCTGTACATTATAATACAATACATTCACACGGTGCGCGAATCACCCACAATTCATAAATAGTAAAGAGTTTTGAAAAATTGAGTGAGTAGAATAATTGTCACAAAATAAAACGAGGAATACTAAAGAACCACGAATATAAACGTTTCCTTGCTTCGTAAAACCCCATTCGCCAAAACTGAGGGAGACATGAGATTTATATTTTGTGCTTATAGATTTAAGATTTATATATATAATACGTTCATAATGTGCTTTTGTTCCCCAGACAACAGAAACGACACGCACTATTACAGTAAACTTTACAATCGTCAATTCTTTGCAGTCCACCCCGTCAGACTGAGTCACGCCCCCTAGTGGTCCGCTGTTAGAACACGGCTCTGATTGGTGGAGAGGGACGAGCTTCAATCCTGCAGGTGCTGAAGACTCTTCTGGTAGTCGTCCGCCGGTATCGGACCGGGACTGGCGAGTTCGTATCCCCGCAGGAAGTGAGCGTTGGTCTGGCTGGAGAAGTACAGGAGCTGCCGGGCGAACACGGGCTCCACCTTCACACAGAGAGACATCCACCATGAGAGAACAACCAACACAATTCACCGCAGCTTTACTGAAAGAAGTGAGGTGACATTTCCTTTTCAGATTTTCAAAGTCGATGTATCGAAAAATAAAAATCGAAAATTTTTATTCTAAAAAAAAACAAAAAAAAAAACAATACGACAAATGCGTAAAGACGCTGAAAACAATTCTTCAGACATCGAAACACTGAGAATAGTATTTGTACTTGTATTAGTACTTGTACTTCATTGATTACGTGAATTTTTTTGGGACTGAGTGAATTTAAAAGCTGCTTGTATTTTTGATACTCAGTACAAGTACAAAGTGTCCAAAAATGCTAATAAGTAAAACAATATTTGCAAAATGTGCAAAAATTCCCGAAGAGTACTCAAGTACTTTACACCTCTGCTCCACGGCAACGGCTTACTGAGACGTGACAAGAGAATCGATGTAATTTGCATAGTACCAGAGTGAGAGTCAAAGTTTGACGCAGTAGATCAACCGATATTCAAGTCACATGTTTGGATGTAATATTGTTTTTTTGGAACTTTTTTAACGATACCCTGAATTTTCCTCTAAAATTGATACATAAATAAAATAAATAACAGTGAGGTTAAAAAAAAAATGTCCTCTTTGAAAATGGATCATGATAATATCAGTACATCATGTCGCTGGGATTTCCTTTGAGGGAAAAACAGGCCCTTTATTTCACCGTGAGGCGGAAAGTGAAGCCCGTACCTGAGCTGTGATCATTTTGCTCTGGCGCTGGGGGTCCGGAAACTCGTCCCCGAAGCACAACACCACCTGGGAGCGAGGCGCGGGACCACCATGCTGAACGAAAGCCTGGAACTCTACGGGGGGAAAAAAGAGTCACGGTCTTTACAGTCAGAACTCTAGCAATCAGAAGCTTCGGATGAGCAAAGCGTGAAGACTTTTGAACGCAGAGCTGCGCAATCCTAGAGTTTGTGTGCAACTGCTAACTGAAAAGAAGAAGAGCGTTCCAAAGTGAACCTTCTAAAGAAAGTGCACAAAATAAAAAGCAATGAACCATCACCCGACATCAAGCTAATACAGCTACCGCTAACTGGACCCTGAATAATGCTATTTGTTTCCTAGCCATTGCGGTCTAGTGGCTTGCTCACTGGCTACAGTCTCTGTTGAGTTTAAGGCTCAATCTTAACTTGAGGTTGAATTTCCCATAAGGCCTCGTTATCTAATAAAGACCGTTAGCTGACGCTAATGACAGCTTTCTGAGTCAGATTAGGAAGGTATTCCGAACCCAACGGTAAACAAGCAATACTAGAGTGCACCGCTTTAGCTGGTTGAGGTTACGATTGTTGGCTAGGGCCAACCAGATTTGGAAGTTAAGCCAAACTAGACAAGTCAGGACACGTGGATTGAGCTTTGAAATTGATTAGCCTCTCGTTAGCGCTCTGGTCATTTTTCTGATAAGACCTTTAAGAGGTTGCCATTTCGAAATCCCCTCTAGAACTGAGTGTCCTTGGGGAAGACACAGAGCGCCACAGGTCTCCTGGGCACCACGGCTTGTTCACAATCACCTCACCCTCACTGAACAAAGGGTTTCCTGCCACAGGACGGACCCGTCAAGAACTTTGCCTTCTAACCTGTGAGGAACTGCTGCGTGTCCATGAGCTTGCAACTCTGCTCCTTCTCCAGCTTGTTGGGCTTGTCTGCATACGGGGCCAGAGGACCCTCCCAGAACACCCTTCCCTGGCACAGGCGCTTGGCGTAGAGCCCGTCCGGTGTCATCCAGAGCAGGACGCCACGCTCCAAGAAGTTGGGCAGCTTCTCTGCCCCCCGCCGCTGGGAATGAGGGTAGGGGAAGGGTAGGAGCACTGGCTCTGCCCCACCGTACGCTCTTTCCTCGGGACAGGGGGAGGCCGGAGACGACGGGGACCCTGGGGAGGAGGCTATCCGACAGCCTTCGGGACTGCTGGTGGTCACTTCTTTCACCAGATCCTCGCGGTAGTAGAGGCAGACGTGCAGGCGGAAATCTGTGAGAGACCAGAGGTGTAGTACTACTTCGTTACCTAACGAAAGTAGAAATTTGGCTTACTTTTACTTTTCTAGAGTATAAATTTTTCCGCTTACTTTCTACTTCTACTTCTTTTTTTTTAAAGCAAATATCGGTACTTTCTATCCGCTACTTTTTCAAAACCCGCCGCGTTACCGGATAGTTTTATTTCCGTGTTGAATCGATGTTAAAAAAAAAAACATCCGGACAAATCACGCGGGTAAATGATTGTGGTTGGATGAGACGTGTAAACACGTATCATTCCGACGCCCTATTGGTTTTCGTAAGGTCCGTCACACCTGCGCATCGCGCTTTGTCAGCGAAAGAATGACGTAGAGGAGAGGAGAGGAGCGGCGGCTTTATGGATTCGATTAGTGTCAATACGGTTAGAGCAAAAACGACGCACACACACACACACACACACACCAGCACCGTTAGAACAGACGCAAAAATGCGGGTAAAACGGCAAACAAATGTTTATACTTAAAAGTAGTTTCATCAGTATCAGTAACGCTACTTTTACTTTAGTAGAATATTGGGCATTTTACTTTTACTTTCACAGAAGTACTTTTTGACTCTAGTATTTCTACTTCTAATGAAGTAACAAAAGTGACTACTTTTGAGCTGTGTGAGAGACACACCACGCTGCCTTTAGGGGAACATGCCTGAGACAGGAGGATTGAACGTCACCTTGTTGAGAATCCAAGGTGGAGTTTGTGGCTCAGGACTGATCTTTCGTACTGCTTAAGCCTCACTAATGTATCGGACGGATAAAGCTGTGGGATTACCTGAGATGGCCCGAGCTTGAGGAGATCTCATGTTGAGGGTGATCTCGTGAGCGATGCTGGGGTCCATCGACACTGGGAGGGTTTCCGTAGGCGAGTATGTGTAGAAGGATCCGGAAATCTGGAAGCCTGTGAGTTACAGAGCCCGGAACACAACAACTCTTAGTTTGCAATGGTACACATCAATACGTCTCCAATTCTACGTCAGCGGACTAGGACGGTTTTTCAGGACCCAGACCACAACCCAGAGGTTCTGAGGAGACCGAGATATCTGCTAGGACCTCTTCATTTGAACATGCCAAACGATAAGATCAAGAGCGCATTGAGGAGCACACGCATCTGCTCCGACTCAAGCATGTCGGTGATGCAAATGACCTGGGTGATCACGGCGCATCGTCAAACTCCATTTCCTCTTCCTCTGATGTCAGCTAACGATGCCTGTCTTAAATTAACGGCTTAGTGGCACAAACAGAAGCTAGCCTAGCGTTTAGCTGAGAGCAAGCACCGTTGTCGCAGGGCGCCGGGTGCCAGGGTAAGGAGCGAGCTGGTGGATACGGACACTGGCTGTAGGACAGCTCGGCAAGAAGACCCTGGGGCTGGTCCGCGGTGTAGTCCCTCCAGTCCCGCCGCTCATGGGGAAGCAAGTATCCAGGCACCTGCACAGATACACGGAAGGTGACCGTGCCAGAACCTCAACCAGCCAGACAACAAACATCAGCTTCCTTCCCCTTTACCCAGCGAGCAAGTTGACAAGCAGTTGATGACTCGTAGCAAGGTTTCACTCGGGAGGCAAAGAATCAAACGGCCTTTGTCCCGCTTACCGGAGACTGTAGAGGATATGGCGAGTGTATGGGGAAGCCAATGGGAGTCCCGTGTGCCGTGCCCTCCTCACCACCGCCCCCCTTGGAGCCTGGAACACAAGATTCACACTTGGGTAAAGGTGTAGAGCTAGGGAAATGATGGCAGACAGTCGTACTGGGTTGAAGAAATGACATTCACTGGAATCGTGCAAACTTTGGAGGATGGGATGGTCGGCCAAACGTATTTTCGAGTTGGCAACCGCGTCGATGCAGAGCGGAGACCAGCGAGCGCTTGCAGAAGGCTGTCAGACGGGCTTGAGCTCTGCACTTGGTAACTGAAGCTCTCTATAAAAAGCTTGAGGGATTTTAGCACATGCGGTGGCTTCCTCTCAGCTTCCTGTAGTGTTCAGTGATAGTGCAGATCTGCACCGATGCCCTCGGCCTGACTGCCGCATCCAGTCATAGACGCCTGTTGAATGCTGTTGCTTGGTTTTCCATTTCAATTCAATTTGTCGAGTTCATTCGAGGGGTTCATTCGAGTAATTCGAGTTCATTCGAGGGGTTCATTCTAGTAATTTGAGTTTATTCGAGGGGTTCATTCGAGTAATTTGAGTTCATTCGAGGGGTTCATTCGAGTAAATCCTGTACCTCTTTTTGCTCCCTCGGGGATGATCTGGTAGACCTTGTACGGGTCTGAAATGTCCAGTTGACTTCGTTCCACCAGCTCGTCGAAGTCGTTGCTTTTGTTGAGGGCACAGCGGAGTCTGGTCTTCCAAGTCGGGGGGTCGGGCTTGTCCAAGCCTTCCCGGTATTTGCCTTTGAACAGAGCCCACGCCTGGAATGACAACGAGGAGACTTGGAATGACCGTCGCTCTAAACTTTATTTAGAGGTTTAAGGTGAACACCTGAGGCTTTAATTCCAACTTGAACACATGATGTGATCTTTTATAGTGCGTCTGAAGACGTGATTTTGCCGTTTGACAGGCTCTGACCTTGAAGAGCGCGGCGTCCTCGTCACGATTGTAGTCCTGCTTGCCGGCGTGTTTCCAGGGAATCCGGAAGACGTTTTTCTCGTCGTTCTCCCACACCAGGCCGGGATAGTCGCCGCTGTCGATCTGGTCGATGAGCCACTGGCGGAGTTTGCCGTTCCCGCAGCTGACGGACACGCTACAGTCCCCGTCCGCGTTCATGTCTGGAGGCCGTGGCATTTACCTCTCCAGTTTCTGAAGCGGACAATTTCACTGTTTGTGGATTTATTTACACACCTTAAAAAAAATAACTTTTTTGTGAAGAATTATCTTGAAAAGAGGACTTGGGAATCTTTAAATTAATACGCACAGCTTTTCTAGAGAATAATGTTATAGCAACTGGTTCTGTACGACAATTTTGACTTATGCCAAGTAAATGAAAAGCAAAGACCGAGGTGAATCCCCAAAGCACAACACGTGAACAAAACAGGTGAATAAAACTAGGTAACTTTAGTGTTTTACTCAAAATATATGACACTATTTGCTAATGTGCCTCTGTTAGATGATATCATAAATTCAGAGAAAGTCACAAGTTAGAGAACGATTTAGTCATAAATGCACTGAATTTAATGCAAAATAAATGTCAATTTCTTGTCATTTGTGGATTATTTTTACGTAAATCTGCTGAGAATTCTGTGTTTTCTCTCTATTAACGAACACACAGTCACATCTTCATTAGCTTTATCAGAGTTACGAAAAATCGATCCTGGAACTGCATCTTCCAAAAATGTAATTCAATTACATTTCTAATTTGAACTGAGTAGACTGAAAAAGTAGTTCACGAAATGGTCTTAGCAAGTTTTTCGCTTATTTAAAAAAAACAACAACAACAAAGTTTCAATAATTCAAAACGAAATTTTTGATCAACTAAATGTTTAAAACGCAAAAAATAAAAGTCACAATAATCTGGCAAAATACAGACCAGACCTCAAAAAAAAAACATCAACAATTGAGTTGTACGTGATATTGATATTGGTTTGTTGACTTACCTTGAGTTCGGCTGGATGTGACGGTGAAACCCGATTCAGAAGAAAGTGTTTTCTAAAATGAGGGGAGGGGCGTCGGGTGCCGGGGGGGAGGAGCTTCGTCTGCAAGCGTCATGGACTCGAACGCGGGACTTCAGAGAAAAGGCGTCAGGCAGCAGGGAAACCCCTCAGACGGAACAAACATCAGCCGGGCGAAAAAAGATCGCAGAAAAGTTTCCCGCGCGACCTGCTGTTTGATGTTTGTTTACGAGACGGCGGTTGGAGAAACTCGATGGGTAGATAAATGTAATAACAAAGTTAAAAAGAAAAAAAAAAAAACATGGCACTGATGCCCTGGCATATGGGGTTTTTAACGTGCTTGCGTCACAAGTAGGTGTTGCCCCCTAGCGTTTGTCTGTAATATAACCGTTGCCCATGAAATGTCTGTTTATTTATTTATTTATACGTTGCGTTTTTATTACTACACGGGAGAATTTCCTACATCGCTCTATGCACATGCGCGTTAAAAAAAACAAACAAGTGCAACGACGGTAATTATTCTTTTAATAACTTTAAGCCACATTTTAATAACCATATTTATTTTATAACAATTAAGATAGAAATACCAGGTTTTCTGAACTAGCTTTTTTGCACGTGATTTTCTAGATGCACATGCGCATTAGCACTTTTCGTAGGAAAATCTCCCGTGAAGGAAATTTTTTTTTCCTTCAATAAAACTTTTTGGGATCATACAGAGAGGTAAACAAAAAGCCAAGCTCAAAATGACAAATAAACCCCAATACATATAAAAAGATGTACTAAATGTTGTTATTAGCATTGTAAATAATCAAAGGTTTTTAACCTGTTCCAACATTACATTTTCAAGCTTTCGAGTTGCTTGACTCTGAGAGTGTTGGGATGCAGTGCAAATATAGTGCGAAATAGTGGAATTCAAAAAAAAAAAAAAAAATTGTTGTTCAATTTGTTAGTCGAATTATGAAAACCAAATAGAACATCAACACAGCTAAGTGAAATTGTGGAGAAATAACTGAACTGAGAAATAACTATATATTTTTATATATAATAAATTATACATTTTTTTAGATACATTTTTTATATGTGGTTTGTGTTCAGTGTGTTATAGTTACGTTTATTTATTTATAGTGCATTACATATAGCATACGTTCTTATTTACTCTTCATATAGATGTTTTTATATACATACAATAATATAACTGCTGCTGTGGGACAATTAAAGGCTTTTTTTCCAATTCAATTCAATTCAATTCAATACATTCGGTTTTATTTCAGAGGAAACGTTACATTTTAAAGAACAGCGGAATAGATACGTTAACGGAACAACAAGAGAACAGCTTTACGTTCAATTTTGTTTAACACCATAAATAGGTTTAAATAAAATGTGTCACGTTTCTAGCCATTCACACAACTGGACTTTTATTTTGACACACAGTGGAGGCGGGGTCAGGCGGGATCTCTCTGCTGGCCCGCGGGTGAGATGCCGGCGATCTGCTGCTGCAGGAGGCGGACCTGCTCCTCGTCCTCTAGCGGGTTTTCCTGGAACTCCTCCTTCAGCCAATCTCTGAACTGGGTGGAGACAAGAGGTGTGGCCTGGGTGTGTTTTCAGGTGGACGTGATGGGCAGGGGTGTAAGGTACTTGAGTAAATGTACTTTGTTACTTTACTTGTGTTTTTGGCTACTTCGTACTTGCACTGAGTATCAAAAATAGAAGCAACTTTTACTCTCTACTCCACTGCATTTGTGATTGAGTAGCGGTACTTTTCACTCCACTACATTTGAACGGACACTTATCGTTACTCGTTACATTGTGATTGTGCGCGACAAGCCGGAATCGATTTATACCGCGGTTAATTTCTTGGGCAGACGAGATGATTATCGCCATCTTTAGGCTGCTGAAGGTAATGGAGGCTATTTGTGAATTAGAAACCACAAGAACGCGAATTAGGGGCGTAAAAATGTGTTTTACAAATGTTATTATATAACATATAACTTTATATAATACTTTCAATTTAATATATAATTTACTAATCAGATGAATCGTTTTATTTTATATCTACCTGCAAATTTAAATGATTGAGAATGACTTTTTGTTTTTTTTTATCTAGTTTGTTCTACCAGTTTCCAAACATTGAGGTTAAATTCTGTTTCTGTCTAGTTTGTTTTCACATTGGGGGGGGGGG
>MU204319.1:95669-107496 GCA_017309775.1 Paedocypris sp. Pulau Singkep | reverse complement strand
TGTGGTGATTGTGTGGTGATGGTGTGGTGATGGTGTGATGATGGTGCAGTGATTGTCTAGTGGTGATGCTGGTTTTACCTGTAGCAGAGGTGCAGCGTTGTCGTGAATGGAGAGGATGTGTGTGATGTTGTGCTTCGCTAGCTGCTCTCGGTCTTTGGCATCTGCCGCAGTAAAGAAACACGTGGTGATGATGATGATGATGATGATGGTGATGATGATGTCAGGGGTGGAAATACGTGCACACTCACCTCTAAAGTTCCCCAGGTACAAGTTTGGTAAAACCTGCAACAACACAAACACGTGTTAGGATGGAGATGCTGTGCACGCACATGATTCTAGTCTTCAGCATTTACATTACTGCACTAACAGTTGACTTTGAATTTCATTTGTTATGAGACACACAAGCTCCATGTCCTGCTTGGTGTGTTGATAGCACTGCACAACTTTGTGAGTTCTAATATTTGACAAAGGGGCGGGACCGGGCTTCCTGGTCAAGCGGCTGTCAATCACATTCTCACCAACCAATCAGAGTAAGGCCCGCCCCTACGTGAAGCTTGTGCCAGAAGTCCAAACGGAAAAAAAGGAAATGGACAAAAAAAATCCGAAGCGGAAAAAAGTTTCAAACTAAAACGTGAAGATTTTAGTTAATTGTTTTTGACATTTAAATAGACATGTTTCTTTAAATGTTTCTAAGACATGTTAAAAATATACTAGTACAATTCTTTTAAGTACATTCGGCTTTGTAAAAATTAAATAACCCTTCTTAAAAGATTAATTGGATTTACATAAAACGAAAACTTACTTTCACTGAATTTGTACAAGTTTGGCGCGCCATATTAAAACGTTTAAGGGTCCGCACGTACTTTGCCCAGCCCTGGACTAGACTCATATCGAGAGATTCGTTTTGCTACATAACATCTCTGTTCTATCATTTTTCTACCTCGCGCGTTAAACAATTACGTCAGGTTCTGCCTTTTTAGCGCTCCCGCCAATTAATCTGTCCTACTGCAGTTAGAAATAGTAGCATTCTCTTAACAATAGTCTGATATATTAGGTTAGTGTTAATATCTACTTGTGCAAAGACACATGGGCATAGTTCATGATAAAATGATGGGTATCAAAGAATGGTAGAACTTCAGTCTGATAACGCATATTGCAAAAGAAAATTAAGGACAAAATAGGAAAAAAGGAAACAATTTTTCATTTATTCATTATTGCAGTGTACCAGAATAGAATACACTAACAAAATATGTCTGGCTATTGTTAAGCAGAAAATTGATTTGAAGATTTCACCATCACCACACAACCTGAAAACAACTAGCGAGGAATCTACCGTACACTTTTAGATAATTGATAAGTAACGCGTTAAAACCGTAAAGACATCAAGCGAAAGAAAAGCGCGGGAAAGACGGTCCACGTCAGCAGAACAGTTTGAGCCGAACGTATTAGGTGTTGTGGCTCAGTTAACCTGCGATAAAACTATTAGAAGTTTCTGGTACTGACTCGAGTCTACGTCATCAAACAGCGACACGCAGGGGGGCTCGTGCGCTTGAGGAGGGTGGTCGAGGAGCGTTTAAAGACCTTGACGTGTCCCTCAGGAAGTCCTCAGAAAGAGAACGAGCCTCTACCTTGTTTATTCCGTTGCCCATGTCACTGTCCGAGTTCCGCCGTCCGAGCCGAGTGGACAGAAATAACTGAGGGACTGAGCCGCTGGCCCCGCCCACTTCTTTCCCGCGGTCGCTGCGAATGGCGCGGAAACGGTTGATTACGCACCAGTTTACGTAAAGTGTACATAATTTCGACCGTTTTTTTTAAATTATCATTATTATTCAGGATTTAAGTAATAACTTGTTTAGATTTTTTGCGGAGGACTGGAAGCACGTCGATCAGATTTGCACTTTTTGTACGTCATACGTCAAATGTAATAAATATTAGAAGTTTTATTTGTCGGACTTGTTCGTATTTGCTATATTAGCCTCCTTAATTTGGATAATGCCGAATTAAACCGATTAGAACAGACAAGAGACGTTAGTCCCAAAAAAGCACAAAACATTTAGAACGGTTTGACTCGTTTGAGTCTTTTTACACAACGCGTAGACGCTTATTCCTACGAAACTGTGCACATCTGAACACAAGTTACGATGTTTACCATTGTTTTAGAGCAATTGTGAGTGTAATTTATGAATATAGGTGATTGTTTTGTTTGCCCTGTGGCGCCATCTAGAGGCAAATAATACATGCGGAATACCTTTTTTTTAGTTTTGGTACAGTATAAGTTAATAAAATGATATTACGTATTTGATTGTATGGAGTCAAGACGTTACATGGCAAATCTTTGTCTATCGTTTCTAAACAATCTGTGTGAAAACCATGTGTCATTTACGGCAATTTGAAAATTACAACGGAAAATGATTGTGTGAAACGTATTTAAGCTTTCGATGTTTGCCAGAAATTGAACGACAACTGACAAATTAGCACATTTTGAAGTGTGTGATGTATGGTTGGTTTGGATTCACTACTTGTTCGTTTCGCCGATACGTTATTAATAAGTGATAATTCGAACCGAGGATCGATTTCTCTGCGGTTAATTGAGACGCCTGCGCCTGGTGACGTCACGTGACGGAAGCGAGGCAGCTACTGAACATGGGAGTAGACGGGTATTCGCGGATGGTATGGGCTTTTGATTTAAACACGAAATTTGTTCGTTTTCTTGGCGACGTCGAATGTTTTTTCCGTTTTGTTTCTCAAGAGTTTGAGACAGTTTTACGCAAAATGACGCGCGCGGAGCCGGTAAACAATGAATGAAAAAGTCGGAAAGATAAAAGTTTGGTCGGACTCAAGTAAAGTTGTTTTTTTTTGTAAACACGTGTTTTTTTTATTCACAACACGTGTCCTCTTACTTTTATTGACTTGTTTTTCGCGTTTTTGTTTTTTATCAAACTACTTTCGTTTTGGATTTTACCTCAAGGGGAACAAGACGTTACTTCCGCAATTTTGTGGCTATACGTTTCGGGAAACACCTATAGGACGAGATTTTATTGTGTTACTATTCACAAATAACTGTTCTGTGTTTTTGTAGGCAAGACAAATCTGTTCAATGTTAGTGTGTGTTTAGACGACCATGTTCGTGCACACGCGATCTAGTTGACAGCTGTTTTATGTTCCTGGTCTTTTTGTTCCCGAAATTATTTTTTTTTCCAACATCATCATTTCTCATTTCCTTCTCTTTTTCCCCACTTCTAATATTCTTTTTACTTTTTGGCTTCTCTTTTTGACTAAAACAGTATATATCAGTATACGTTAATTAAACTGCACTAAGACGGTCTACTAAATTAACAACTACTCCGTCTCTTCTGTTTTATTTTAACTAAAAAAAAAAAATTGTTACAAAATCAGCAATAAAAATTCAGCATCACGTTTTTACAAATTGGCTCTAGCTCCCCAGGAGTCAGAAATGGACAAAGTGGATTATACAGTTTTTAATTTGATAAATGATTGTCGAAAAGACTTACGCAGTATAATTAATATTAATTATATTCATATTAATTAATGAATATGCTGCTGTGTTTTGTCAGGGAGGCCGGTAAGTTTCAGGAGTCATGGCTGGAGCATCGAGTCTCATGAGGTCGGAGGATCTGATCCGGAAAGAGCCTCTGGACTACGGCGCGTTTGGAGACGTTTACCTGTGCTTGCACAAAACACTGGGCCAGGTGGTGCAGAAGACCGTCTACACCGGACCCCCGCGCCAGGGGTCAGTACTATTCACTTAGGTCACGGTTTTTTTTCAACGAATCGGCTAATTTTGTAAAATTACTTGATTTACGCGCCGAGTGCATTTAAAATCAGCCTACAACAAAGTGACTTATAAAAGCTAAAGATTAACTTCTACATAACCACATACTGTGTTTTAATATGACTTGCGGAAATACGTTCAGGCCAAATTTAGGGCTGCAGCTAGCGATTATTTCCGTAACGATTGTTTGTTCGATTAATAGACTAATCTATCGATTCATTTTTCAATTATAAATGATTTGTTCAGAAAATGTAAACATTCTGTTTGATTTTTAATGAACTCTGTCCTTTATTTTAAGCACTAAGGCATTATGAAATGTATGGGCATAAACACTGACACACAAACTGATTAAAGATATTTTTTTTGCACAAACAAATATTTGCTCATAAAAAAAACAACCATGCAATTTGTTGCCAACAGCAAAGTGACTTAAAATCTAAAGCTTATTTTGTACACAACCACGTAGTATGTTTCAAAATCACTTACAAATATAAATTTAGACCAAATTAAAGACATTACACTTGAATATTGCATAAAATAGAAGGTCGTATATGTCCTTAACACAAAATCAGTGCAATTTGAATTCAGTAAGATTGACTGTAAATATTATTGTGCAAAATGAAATGTCCATCCCAAAAAGTTGAATTACACACAGTTGTAATGCAAATAAGTTCGGGTGAGGCTTGTTCTTTTTGTATTTATTAATTTGAAATAATTGAAGGAAACACACACACAGATGTTCCATATTATTTATTCAACATCAACGTCTGAAATTAAAGCACACGGTGTCTAACTCACAGAATCACTCTGTTAAAAAAAAAGAAAAGTTAAAATTTCTTCTGAATATAACAACTCTTAATATTCATAATGAGATATGCATCTTTTATCCGGTGCATTTTATTACATCTTGTGTAAACACTAGGGGTGGGATGAGACACTTTTCCCACGAGACGAGACGAGACACTAGGTTCACGAGATCGAGACGAGATTTAGATTTTTTTTTTAAATAAAAAAAACCTTCGATATAATATAAGGAGAGCCATATTTTATCTGTATTTTATTTAACTAAAACATTCAAAACTGTTGATGCAACATATTTTCACCAATTGCATGCAGTCATAACCAGATAACCAACATAATATTGATCATACAAAATATGATGCCATAAATTGCCAGGCAAGTAATTTCACAAAATGTTTTAACTGTCAATAGTATAGAGAATCCATCAAGCGCAGTCGTTAAACACTATTTATAAACAAAGACAAGTCTTCCAGTAAATTGTAAAGAATGGTAGAATCATTTTGGCATCAAGTTCAACTCAACATCAACATCTACTTCATTATGATTAAGTTCACTGTGTTAATTTTAGCTCTAAAAAACACATGTATTGAAAGTGTCACTGTCCAGTCAATTATAGAGAGAAGAGAGAGAGAGAGCGGGAGAGAGAGAGAGAGAGAGAGAGAGAGAGAGAGAGAGAGAGAGAGAGCGGGAGAGAGAGAGAGAGAGAGACAGAGAGGGAGAGGGAGAGGGAGAGAGAGAGCGGCTTCCTACTTTAGCTATGTTTCTGGTCTTCGTCGCTTTTCTTGCCGATTTCTTTTCTTTTTTTTACGTGAAACCATGATTTCCAACCGAAAACAGACTTTGTTCAAAATAAAACAAGCAGATTTTCTCGCGCGCGTCATACGTTCTCTTAAAGGCACAGCGCAGAAAACGGAGCGGCGCATATGCGCGTCGCGGGTGTGATCGATTAATTCAATCTGTTACACTGCTTTCTGTGTTCGATTAGCAATGTCTGTGCCGTCATTGATAGTTGTAAGTTACAACTTGTAACGAAACGAACGTGTTATACTGTATTAAAGGGTTTATATACTTGTATAAATATCAAATCCATTAATTATCACGGTATTCACGGTATTGCAAATATTTCCAAAATGGCGCCAAATTCTCGCGATATCACGAGATTCAATTGGATCTCGCGAGAAGCATTGGATCTCGCGAGATCTCGTGCCACGTACCTCGTCACACCCCTAGTAAACACATTTTTATTTCATTCCGTGTTTCACTCCTGAAGCCAAAACGTGTCCTAACCGCATTTTTTAGGACTTTTGACGACACCAATCGCATTTTCTTTTTTCTTTTTTTCGCCATCGTCTGCTCCGTCTGTTTCCCGCTATGTTTGAAAGAACGAAAAGGACAAAAAACAACGTATTTAGGCAATCGATGACGTCTACTACGGCTCTAGATCTACGTAGAACACGGCGTCTAGTGAGTGGATGGATGGACGGATGGATGGATGGCTACGCGTCTCAAACTCTTTTTCTTCTGTATGTAGACGACAGAAACAGTCTCTTCTGGAGGAGGGCAGCCTGATGAGCCGCCTCAGCCATCCCCGCGTGGTCAAGCTGCTGGGCTTCATCCTGGAGGACAACGACTACTCCTTAGTCATGGAGCTGCTGCCCAAAGGCAACCTGCTCAACATGCTGGAGAGGGTGAGGGCGTGTCCTAACCCCAACACACCACGGATATGCGTGAATATAAGCACCGCCCTGATTTTTCAGGCGCACATTTAAAAAAAACGGAAAAAAAAACGAATCGGCATTTCTGTTTTTGAGCCATTATAAGCATAGATACACGTCTGCCTCCGGATTCATTATTTTTAACAAAGAAAAGAAGATCAAATTTTATTTCTCACATACGCATTATACACGGTACAACATGCAGTGTACTTTTTTTTTTTTTTTTACAGGTTTAAACATGTTTAGGGGGAGGTGCCGCAGTTAAGAGAGAGAATTGCAATAAAGATTAATAAAAAGATGAAAAATACAATTTTTAATTTTTTTATTAGTTTTGTTTTAATTAAATTAATTTTTATTGTAATTTTTATTTTAAATACCGTATTTACGCGAATATAAGCACCCTGTTGATTTTTCAGTCACAAAATACAAATTCGACTTCAAATTAGATTTTTACGTTTCAAATTTTTTTTATGAACATTTTTTACTTCTTAATTAAGTTTATTTTCTCTTAAAATACAAATTTGTCTTAATTTATCAAAGCTAACTTTAACATGGACTCGCATCATTTTCAATATTCTTTTACTTATCTAGTTGAAATGTAGATTTTAAAAAGTCGATTCTAGTGACCTGAACTCCAACTCCCAGAATCCCAAAGGAGTGTGTACTTTAGTTCGTGCTGTTTCTTTATCCGATGCTGTGTGTGTTCTTTTAGACACTTTTCTCACTTTAATCACTTTTGTTTAGGCCCTGCCAAGTGTCGCTCCGTGACTAATGTTTCTTTACTTCTGTTATTGAGCCAATAAAAACTAAAAGTAAATAAAAGTATTTCCATTTTTTGTGATTGCTCCTCACTTGCAAAGTTGAAAAATTAGCGCTAATATTTACGTTTTTACATTTTTTTTTTTTGTTTGTTTTTCAAATTTTGAGCCACTACAATTGGAAAGAAAACGGGAGCTTAAATTCGCGTAAATACGGTTCCAAAAAATTTGCTGCACAAAGGCGATGTGTTTCCGAAAAATTGCCGCTTGTATATTTACACGAATATTCGAATCCCGCCTTCCGAGTTTTAGTGTGCGTTAAAAAATTGGGGCAAAGAAAGTGGGGTAAAAAAAACTCACGTTTTTATCTTTTTTCGCCAGGTTTTCGTCCCCTTTTCGCTGAGAGGCCGGATCGTTCTGGAAATCCTGGAGGGGATGACCTACCTCACGGAGAACCGAGTCGTTCACAAAGACCTCAAGCCAGAGAACATCCTGGTGGACATGAACATCCATGTAAAAGTACGATTTTTTTTTTGTTCGTTTTTTTTTTCTGTTTTCTTTTTTTCCGTTATTAGCACGCTATGCTAACGCTCCATTTGGACTCAGATCGCCGACCTGGGCCTGGCCACCTCCGAGATGTGGCGTAAGTTGACGCGCGAGGAGTCGCAGCGGAAGAGTCGCGGGATGCGTCCCAGCGGCCCGGGGGCGGGGACCCTGTGCTTCATGGCCCCCGAACACCTGGAGAACATCAACAGCCGCGCCACGGAGAAGTCCGACGTCTACAGCTTCGCCATCGTCGTTTGGGTGGTCCTGACGTGCCGCCAGCCGTTTGAGGGTGCGCTTCACAATGCGTTTCGTATCACTGGTGATTCGCTGAGTTCATCGACAGTTTACAGAGACTTGAATTCATTACGTTTTTTTGCGTTCATTTTTTTATGTATGTATACACTTGTAATATATAATTGAATCAATAAGTCACCACATGGTGTTTCCAGTGCAGTGACCACTAGCGGAGATCCTGAAAATTTGAAAAAAAAAATAATAATAATAATAATAATAATAATAATTTGTTTTAAAGAAAATAGAATTGGTCCAACAACTGAGCCTTGTGGGACTCCATATTTGACCCCATGTCTTGGTGACGAGACTCCATTTACATGTACAAAATTGAAACGATCTGACAGGTGCGGCTTAAACCATTCTAACGCGCGTCCAGAAACCCCAACATAGTTTTCAAGGCAATCTATTAAAATATTGTGGTTTTTAGTGTCAAACGCGGCACTAAGATCCAGCAGAACTAATAATGAAATGTTTCCATCATCCGAGGCCATTAGGAGATCATTTGTAACTCTAATCAGCGCTGTTTCTGTATTATGGTTTGGTCTAAAACCTGATTGAAATTTTTCAAATTTATTATTATGTTCCAGGAACACATAAAGTTGACCTGAAAACACCTTTTCAAGAGTTTTTGACACAAATGAAAGATTGGATATTCATCTTATGTCAAGTTGTGGCTTCTTGAAGCAGATTACTCTTTGAGTAATTTGGTCGGTATTGGGTCGAGTAAACAGGAAGTCGTTTTAGTCCTAGTCTAATGCACTTTGTATCTCTGGAGCTGCGTTTGAATAATAATAAAATAATAATATACATTTTTATTTCTTTCTTAGCTTTTTTTTTAATAGAACTATCATGTGGAATGGTTTAAGCTTTCCTTCAGGGTGCCAGCCTCTCTAAAAGCCCAGGCCGATGTGCTTCCAGAAGCCATGTGCGAAGACCAGATCTCGCTGTGTGTGCGTCAGGGCCAGCGTCCCGACGAAAGCCGCGTTCCCGCCGACTCGCCGCCGAAGATGGTGGCCCTCATGAAGTCGTGCTGGCACAGAGACCCTCAGCAGCGGCCCACCTTCAGAGGTACGCGCAAGAACCAAAGAAACGGACGGAAACGCGTCCCATTCTAAATTTTATTGTTCATTTGCGAATTTGTTTTGTTTTTTTTTTACGTTTCAGTTATGTTTTTGTGCATTTCGACGCACTTACTCTGATTGGCAGGTGTGAATGTGATTGACAGCTAGTGACCAGGATGTGGGGGAGGAGCTTAACGAGTGATTAAATATTTTCAAATGGGAATAGTTTTTAAATGGTTTTCAAATAGTCTGAGTTTTTATCAATTTGTAGTGATGAGTTCGGAATTTTGTCTATTTTTTTTTATCTGTTTTGTGCGTGAGTATGGAATTATTAGAGATATTGGAAACAAAACGAAAACAAACGTAACATTTTAATAATAGCAGTAATATTAATAATAATAGTAATAATACCTTTTATTTTTAAGGTTCAAGCTTCAAAAATTAAAAATTTAGATTATCCCCTAATATATAATTTATATTTAATAATATAAAGAATCTTCCCTAATATTTGATATAACATAATATATATTTGATATAATATAATATAATACAATATTTGAATAATATAATCTTAACTATTATTTGATTAATATTCACTTTACATATGGAGTCATAATAATGTTGATGTGTAGATTATTATTCTGATGTAATCTCATGTCTTGCCACCAAAATATTTAGTTTTTAAATTAAGGAATTGTGCAAAAACGACACTTTAGTTTTTTGTATAATAACAATACTAATTTTGAAATATGAATCTTCCACTTCCTGGTCAAGAAGAGGAGCTGCCAATCACATTCTCACCAGCCAATCAAAGTAAGGGTTGATTAAAAAAAAAAAAAAAAAATCTGAATTGAAAATTAAGTTTTGGATGAAAATGTGAAGTTTACCAGCGAAAAATAAGAAAGACCAGCGAAAATGTGACACAGTTTCATTATTTTATTAGAAATTACGTTTACTAATTTTGACACTGGTCCGATTCCATATACCAGGGCTTTATTTTTGGAGAATTGAAATTTCATTGACATACATTTTTTTTTTTACTTTAAGAAAATAATACCGTTTTACTAAAAGTACAAAAATACATTAAAGGAAAGTTAGAAAGTTAAGTCCTCTCAGTCCATTTAAGAGCATCTGTAGTTGAACTACATTTCCCAGAATCCTCTGTTCTTAAAAACACTCGCGATAACTTGTCCTGAGTTTCCTAGTCAAGTCTGTTTCAAATTTATTTGGTTATTAATTCGTCGGCGGCATTGTCTCTGTGTTTAGAGAGCTACGAGAACTTCCTGCCGTTTTATCAGCAGGAGCTGGAGGAGCGAGTGAAGGACGACGAGGAGAATCTCATGGTGAGCGAGATAGAAACAAAAAAACAATCAATCAGTCGTCTATTTTTATTTTTATTTCAAATTGATTATCGGTCCCATTTTTCAACTTAAATTTCAATCATGACATTCAGATGGGAAAATTATTCCTTTTTATACATTTTCCAATTATACATTTGCGTTCCTCGTTAATTAGTTTTCAATTAAGTGACAGTTTTTAATTTTTAAAGCAAGAAAAGCAGTCAAAGGTCAATCGTCAACTTCTGAATTGATCATCAGACCCATTTTCCCACCTAAACTTCAGTCAAAACATTCAGATTGGAAAACAATTACACACTTTGAATGGAAAATCGATCGCGTCACCTGAAAAAATCAACAACGGGTTTTTAACAGGAAATCGAAAATTCATTTACAGTTGACGATCAATCATCAATAAATACGTTTTTAATGTCAATCGTGGATTAAAACAAATTTAAGAATCAAAACTCGATCATGTGTTTTCTAAGATAACTTTAATTTTTTGTAATTATTTATTATTCATTATTAAAAAAATGATTATATCATTATTAATTGTTTTAATGAGTTGTTTCTAAGCAGCTTTGTACATGTTTGAGATTTACGTTTAGATTTGTGAGATAAGTCATTGACGTCAGATGTCGTTTCACTCTTCGTGTGTGTGTGTGTGTGTGTGTGTGTGTGTGTGTGTGTGTGTGTGTGTGTGTGTGTGTGTGTGTGTGCAGATGTCGTATGAGGGACCAGAGGAGCTGGTGACGAAACTTCGAAGTTTCACAAACATGACGTACTTTCTCAGAAAGAGCCCGACGGCCCCCGAAGGTGATTAATCACACTCTCTACTCACACACACACTCTGTCACTCTTCTACTCACACACACACTCTGTCACTCTTCTACTCACACACAAACAAACAAACTCTCCATTTCTTATTATACTTGTGCACACACACTCTGTCACTCTTCTACGCACACTCACACACACACTCTCTTTCTCACTCTCAGTTTATGTACTCACATAAACACACTGCTGTGTCTCACTCTCTGTTATGCTCATTTACACTCTCTACTACGTATATCTCACTCTCTATGTTCTCACACACACACACACACACTCTATCTCACTCACTATTCATACTCACACACTCAATCTGTCTCCCGTATTCTCTCTCTCTCTCTCTCTCTCACACACACACACACACACACACACACACACACACTCTAACGTTCTGTTATGCTCACACACACTCCTTTATACTCACACTCACTCTTTCTCTCGCCCTCTATCTCACTCCCTTCTGAACAATGTAGTTCCTGTTCGCTGTGGGTCCAATAATGTGTTTTTATTTCTCTATGTTTATTTTACCATCACTCTCTCTTTCTCTCTCACCGGCTTTCATTGGCATGGGGTCTCACCTTTTCTCTCCCGCTCTCTCTCTCTCTTTCTCTCTCACTCTACCCCTCTCACTTTATTTTCTCTCTCTTTCACTCTTTTCCCCTCTCTCTCTCTTTCTCTCTCTCTCTCTCTC
>MU204319.1:84503-95569 GCA_017309775.1 Paedocypris sp. Pulau Singkep | reverse complement strand
CTCAGGGTCTCGGCGTGGCTCCCGTGACTCTCCGGCTCCGCTGCTGAGCTGTGACGGTGGTCCGGTGGAGGCCAGCGTGGAGGACCTGAGCCGCAGGATGTCGGGACGCTTCGTGCTGGAGTCGGACGCCACGCCCGCCACGCCCGACCTGGACTTCAAGCTGGAGCAGGAGTACAACTACCACGTGCACGGCAGCCGCATCGACCGGTCGGACCAGCACGAGCCTCAGGCCTCCTCGGTCAAGTCCTGGTCCAGACCTTCTGTGGAGGAGGTGCAGCGGCCCGAGCTGGCCAGCCACCTGTCCCTGAGCGAGAAGGCCACGCCCCGCCCCGCCTACAGCCGCTACCGCTCCTTTCCCGACGGGGGGCGGAGCCTCGTGCCCGAGCTCGGCCTGTTTGTCAACCCTTCGTCCGACTCGTGTACGTGGATGTGAAATCACTTTAACCCTCATGTTCGGGGGGCAGTTATACCCGAGGGACTTTTATTATGCAAACAGTGCAGTTATAGCGCATAGGGCGGTCAGTTTGACCCGAGGGACTTTTATTTTGCAAACAGTGCAGTTATAGTGAATTGGGCGGTCAGTTTGACCCGAGGGACTTTTATTTTGCAAACAGTGCAGTTATAGCGAATAGGGCGGTCAGTTTGACCCGAGGGACTTTTATTTTGCAAACAGTGCAGTTATAGTGAATTGGGCGGTCAGTTTGACTCGAGGGACTTTTATTATGCAAACAGTGCAGTTATAGCGCATAGGGCGGTCAGTTTGACCCGAGGGACTTTTATTATGCAAAATAGAAGTAGTTCCAAAGATGATTTAAAAAATACTCAAGTATTGCTTAAAATACTCAAGTACTATTATAAATACTTAGGGTGTTTTTTTCTTTTTTTTTTCTAATCTCTAAACGTTGACCTGGTCTCCCCAGTGCCGCCCGTCTACATCTCCAACGCCAGCCGCATTCAGATCGGCAACAACAACACCATGAACTTCGCCAGCTCGGACAGAAGCCCCGCCTCCTTGGCCTCCACGGGGCGGGGCCTCTACAGGAAGCTGCTGCAGCAGTACGGTGAGAGCGCGGCGCATTCTGACGCTAGGGCTGCACGATTAACCTTTATCGCGGTGTTAACTTCCGCAATTTCACCGTTGAAATGACGTTGAAAAAACGTTGGAACTTCAGCTATTTGGAGATATTTTTGGTTTTGCGAACAACAACGTGGAGCGAAAGACTGCCGAAGACTGTAAAATGTGTCTCCAGATCCGGTGGAAACGCAACTCATTTATACCAGCATCTTAAAAATCACACTAATATTAGTAATAATATTAATAATAATGTCATACTAATGTTTTATGTTTGGTCGTTTTTTTACAATGTTTTAAGTAGTGTATTTTCCATTTTGCCTTTTTATTACATGCCATCAGAGCTTTTTTTTTTTTTTTTTTTTGTGAAATGTGTGCAATGCAAGTTCAGTGTTTACTAAATGCCAGCAAATTTCACTAGAGTTCGTTTTTTAATTCACATTAGGATTAAGATATTTTAAAATATGTTTTGTTAGGGATCGTCACTTTTCCATTTTCTGCCAAGTGACAACATTGTCTGATTTAATTTTAAATAAGAGATATATATATATTTTTTATTTATCCGTGTTTCAGACTGTTAAATTAAAAAACAGCTTATTTAACTGTTTTTAAATGTAGCTTATTTAACCGCGTTGCAAAAGTAACAGTGTATTTTATTCATAATTTTAGTTTTATGCACTTAAAAGTGCAAAAACCGAACATCGAAATCGCAATCTTTGTCAGAAAAATCGCAATTGGTTTTTTCTCGAAATCGTGCAGCCACGCCCCCTTTGACCTGTCACGACCTTTCCCCCAGCCGAGCACCCGGTCAGCGACGCCCACCTGGACCTGGTGCGCCACAACGTGCGCTCCACGTGGAAGCAGGTGGCCAGGAAGCTGGGCCTGAGCGACGTCGCCGTGGAGACCATCGAGCACGACTACGAGCGCGACGGATTGGCCGAGAAGGTGCACCAGATGCTGGAGGCCTGGAAGATGAGGGAGGGGCTTCAGGGCGTCACCGTGGGCAAGCTGTGCCAGGCGCTGGACAGCTGCGTCAATCCCGACGTCCTCCAGCAGCTGCTGCACGTCTCCCAGACCACGCCCACCTCGTAAGACCCGCCCACACCGGCCGGACAGACCAACGAGTGCTTGTCGGTAAAAACCCATCCGCGTTTCCCGATTTCAGTACACGGAATTTTCGGACATTTTTCGTATGTATCTGACGTGTCACTAAATTTGACCGACTTTGACTAAATTTGTTAAAAATTTTAAACTTTTAAATTGTCCTATTCGTTAAAAATTCAGCACACAGAATTGTCTCACATTTTTCGTATGTATCCGATGTGTCACTAAATTTGACCGGCTTTGACTAAATTTGTTAAAAATTTTAAATTGTCCTTGTCGGTTAAAATTCAGTACGCAGAATTTTCGCACATTTTTCGTATGTGTGTATCGGACGTTAACTCACTAAATTTGGCAAAGATGAGGAAGTTGGCGCTTATTAGTGGTACGTCGTGTAGTCGCGGAAATACGTGTCATCAATGGCGCCGAGATTCTCGTGAATTTGTCGACGTTTTTTTTTTTTGTAGACCAAAGAGTCCTTGTCGGTAAAAATCCATCCGCATTTCCTGATTTCAGTACACGAAATTTTCGCACATTTTTCGTACGTATTGGACATGTCACTACATTTGACCTGCGTTAACTAAATTTGTTTGAAATTTTACAAATTTTAAATTGTCCTTGTCGGTTAAAATTCAGTACACGGAATTTTCGCACATTTTTCGTATGCGTGTATCGGACGTGAACTCTCACTAAATTTGACCGCCAGGCCTGTTACGATGCAAAATGTAAACGTGTGGGGGCCAAAGATGAGGAAGTTGGCGCTTATTAGTGGTACGTCGTGTAGTCGCGGAAATACGTGTCATCAGTGGTGGCAAGATTCTCGTGAATTTGTCGTTTTTCGTCGTTTTTTTTTTATTGTTGACCAAAGAGTCCGTGTTGGTAAAAATCCATCCGTATTTCCCGATTTCACCACACGAAATGTTCGCACTTTTTTTTTTCGTACGTATCGGACATGTTACTAAATTTGACCGGCTTTGACTAAATTTGTTTAAAATGTAAAAATTTTTTAAATGGTCCTTGTCGGTAAAAATTCAGTTAAGTCTTAGGATGTTGATGCGTATTAGTAGTACGTGTAGTCGCGAAAATACGTGTCATTCTCGTGGACTGTTTCATCGTTTTTTTTTTGTTTTTTTTTTTGTTTTTTTTTTTTTTATATCGTTTGGCGAGGCTCGGTGAGACGTGCGAGGTGCCTCTCTTTGACGTCTGGGCGTGGCTCATCGTTAGGACACGCCCCCCAGCTAAGTATCTGCTCGTTAGGATCACTGTTTCCAGCAGGGGGCGCTGACTCACTTTTACGCACTTTTGTCACAATCGCAGAACTTTTCAGAATCGTTTGGTCTTAAAAGATGCAACAATTACTGTGATTTGCACCTTGTGTGTAAAAAAAAAAAAGCCATATATATATATAAATATATACACTGTTTTAATAAGGGATTGAATAAATCGTGGTGTTCCGAGCTGTAGGAACCTGCAAAGTGATGAACGGATGTTTACAAAGGTTAAACAGGATTTCATTCGTTGTCCGAGTTTCAATAAAATATAAAGGACTTTTTAGTCGCTGTTTTTTTTTTCTTTTTCTATCTCTCTAATGCTTCCGTTCTCGCTCTCATTCCTACGGTCTTCTAACATTTCAAGTTCAGAGCATTTGTAAGACGCTTTTCACAGTCTCAAAACGCACAATAGTATAGAATATAAGTATATAATAGTTTAGAACAACTTTTTCTAAAAATTCTCTCTCTCTTTTCTCAATTCTCTCTTTTTTTTTTTTTTAATATTGCTCAACATCACAAGAATTAACTGACAATCATCTACAACTGGCATTCAAAAAACATTTTATACGTCATATGTATCAGTTTGTGACCAAAAAAAATGCGGAGAAGAAACGGAGTCCATTGCAACCAAAACCTAAAAACGTACAAACGTACAGAGGATAATATTTTTTTTGTTCAGCTTGCGTCTTTTTTTTTCTTTTGCTTTTGTAAAGTCTTTTTTGCGTCAATTTTTTTTTTGTAGAAATAAAGAAGTTTTTATTTCAAATTTTAATTTATAAAGGTCTTTTTTTTTTTTTTTTTTTTTTCAAAAAATGTATTGCAATTCGGTTTTTATTGACATTTATGCATCTCACCATTAAAATGCCATTTTTTTTTCCGCAGGAGTAAATTTTAAAATTCCTATTACAGGATGAACAGGCATCACAGTTTAGTCAAGGTCAAAGGGTCAAAGGTCAGAGAAAGCAGGGTTCAAAGTTCACGTGGAAGTTTATTTTGAACATGCAAATGTCAAAAAAAAAAAAAAAAACTTTGTTTACTTGAATTAACACTTTGAAGTAGAGCTGCACGATTCTGGATAAAATGCGAATCACGATTTTTTATTTTGCTTAGAGTAAAGATCACGATTCTTTCTGGATATTAACTAAATATTTAACCTTGAAAATCAGGTTGTCAAACAGCAATATAATCGCTCTTTACATTTAAATACATGGAGTGAAAAATATAAAGTGTAAAAGAAAAACACTATTAAACGTGTCAAAAATAAACATTCCAAGGTGCCGTTTTATGTACGTACAGTTGAGGACAAAATGATTAGCTCTGTTTAAAAGCGCTTTCGAAACACTTATCAAACAATGATTCTTTTGTAGGCGGGGCTAAGAGATTTCCTCACAACGGACCAGGGTGAATCCTCACAAGCTCCTCCCACACTGGGAACAGGGGGAGGAGTTCTGGTGTGACTCTTCAGTTGTTTGAGAAGAGCAAATATCACGTTTATCGACTTTTTCGTTAGACGGACAGTTTCGTTAAACTGTCGTTTCATCGTCTGTTGCTTCTTCGGAGAAACTCTTGTCGGTTTTCGAACAAGTAATAGATGTTTGTTCGTTTCGAATTTTTCGTTTTCGATCCACTTTTTGCCCCGTCACCTGCACCAGTGCTGAAAATAAAACATGGTTTTAAGATTTATTTAGTGTTTTTTATTTTTCATATTTAAATGTATAGATTATTTCACAATATGGACATTAATTGACTTTACTTTTAGATTAATTGAATAGGGAGTCAGATTAGTGGCAAAATTATCAAACGAAAAATTTCTAAGAAATTTTTTTTTTTAACTTGCAATCTTCACGTTTTTGTTTGAAGCTCTTTTTTGCTTCTGATTTTTTTTTTTTTTTTCTCGGCATATGCTTCTGTGTTGGTCCTTAACTCAAAACTACAAACGCACTCAGACGATAAAGATTTTGTCCGATTTTAAATGTTTTGAGTTTGCTAAACTCCTCCCCCACTAGTCAACTGCTGGCAATCATTCACACCAGCCAATCAGAGTAAGTGCCGCCCCCACGTGCGAAAAAATCAGGATGAACAAATAAAGTTTCAAACGAAAAAAAAAAAAAAAAAGCGTAAATGGGAAAGAACGTTTGATCATTTTGGCACTAATCTGATTCCATAAAGAAAGGTTATTGTCCCTCAAAAAGTTCAAACCAAATTCAGTTCATGTGAATCAATCTCAAGTTATAGAAAAGACAAACTATTTCGTTTGACAGCAAAGATGCTGAAGATTATATCATTTTATTTTGCTATCTTGAACACCTCGACCTCGATCTATTGTTTATTTCTGAATGGAGAGGAAACGCCTGCCTGTTTTATTAATGTGTATATATGTGTATATATTGATAAATCGTGGTTGTAATACATTTAAAAAAAAACAATACATTTAGAAAACAGTCACATGCATTACTTTTGCATGCTTTACATTTGTATATACTTTTGTATACGTTTATATATTTTCATTACATTATTTTTTTTAGTATCTTTTTAAATTATCATTTATAAACTTTTTTTCTCACTGATATAGTCGACAGTATCACTGAATTGATACTGAGTTTCAAAGACAAAAAAAAACATTAACTGAAACTTAGTTTAAATTAACTGTGACGGAGATTTTTTTTTTTACTGTAAATCAGTAACGACATGCAACAAATGCAAAAATACAAATAATCATTAGTATGCAGGATTGTTATTTTTTTGTCTTTATGCTTCTTTTTTGTTGTATGTTATTGTTTTAAACAGCTATTTTGTTCATTTTCCTTTATTGTTTTCTCATTTTTTCCTCAGTATTTATTTTTACAGTGAAAATACAATTTACTCAGTATTTATTTTACTGTAATAATTTGTAATGTAATTATATCTTATTTAATATGCGTTCATCTCGTTGAAATTGGTGTAAAAATTCCAGTCTTTAATCCACTGTTACTTGAATCTGTCGATCCTATAAATAGATCAATAAGACTATAGAATTATATTTTATTCTATTATCCTCTATTCTATTATTTTCTATACTCTATTCTATTCCTAACCTTTTACAGACCAAAACATTTAACGGGGTTAACTTCTGCTAAAAACAAAGGTTTTTTTCAAAGACATTTTCTTCAGTACTCAATTTCCCAGCATTCCTCATGATGACGTAAACATTCAGGACACGTCTTCAAAAATGGCGGCGCTCGTTTGAAGGTTTGTTTGGAAATTGCGAACGTGATTTTGTTTAAATAATAATGCTAATAAAAAAAATAGTGTGTTAAAATGTGACTTACGGCATGTATTATTGATCGTGAGGATGAAATATTCGTCAGTTTAACCGACTGACAATGTAAAGATGCGCGTTATTAAGGAAGAAAGTGAAGACGGAGAATATGAAGCGTCTGAGGAGAAACCAGGTCGGTGATTCTTCTTTTCTAATGTTCACTCAGTTATTACACACAACGATAAACTTTATTTTTTTTTTTAGACACAAACCTTATCAGACTGTCCGAGGCCGTTTGTTCACTTTAAAGCTTGTAATCAACGTAAAAAAAACCTACACGCACGCTAAATTTCGAATATTGTTGTACTGTTTTTTTTTTTATTTATTTTTTTATTTATCATGTCCATTTTGCATGGCTTGTGTCATTTTCAGCGTTACAAATAACAGATATAATTATGATAACGTAGATGTTTTTTTGTTAAATACATATTTCCAATGCGTTTCTAGTGAAAGGTTTTCAGATAAATTTAGACTCAACTTAGTTGTCGTCACCACAGGTGTAAAAAGCACCAGACAGCCGTACTTGAGTAAAAGTACAAGTAATTATTGTAAAATATACTCCATTGCAAGTAACAAGTCAACGAAGAAGACTTGCGTCAAAGTAGCAATTATCCGATTATAAAAGTGTCCGATTTTAAAAGAACTTGAGTATTTTACTCTGTACAGAATTAAGGCAAAAAAAAAAACATTAATGTGAATCATTTTATGATTCTAAATTATGACAAAATATAAACTCAAATGTTTTAAAAATTGTAGAAAGTAGATCAGAAGTCAGTCTCGGTCAAACTTAGGTGTGAAAAGAAAAAGTAAGTAAAATAAAATTCAGATTAGTAAATTATATAATATGTGATAAAATTGGTAAAATACTAAAATTACTTCCAGTACCTTCAGCTCCCTATATTATTGCCTCATATATTGTTATTGCCTCATTCCCCCAAGAAATTTAGGTGCAAACCAATGTTGCCTAGTAGCGATACATTCAATTACAATATAACAAGTAACGTTAAGTGTCAATTCAAATGTAGTGAAGTAAAAAGTACTGATACTCAATCACTAATGTAGTGGAGTTGAGAGTAGAAGTTTTTTATTTTTTATATTCAGTACGCATAAAGCATAAAGTAACAAAGTCCTTTTACTCAAGTACTTTACTCTTCTGGTCATCACACATGTACAAAAAAAAGAAATGTAGTTGAGATCTAGCTGAGCGGTCCAGAGTAAATATCAATTGAAGCGACCGTTTCGATGCGATCGTGTTTGTTGGTTTGTCGTAGAAAAACAAAACAAATAAAAAATACACATTAGAATGAGATAAGCAGACAAACATCTTGACGTGTTTTGATGTCTTGCCACCAAAAGATTGGCTGGGCTTGGATCTTCTCGATGTTCTCATTGTGTCACTATTAGCAGCTCCAGCCACTTTTATTCCAATTTAATACATTTAAAATGTCTCGCTGACTAACAGACTGTCCTTGAATAATGTTAGGTACCAACCTCTTCATATTTTGCAGGCCAGATGGAGGTGAAGGAGGAAAATGACGAAACGCGTAAAGTGGAGAATAAACAGCTGGAGCTTGTCAGCAGTCTAAACGAAGACGCTTCTATTTGGTGTGTCAAGTTGGAGAAGAGCTCCTCAGAAGATGGAAGAACCGAAGAAGAAACGGTAGAAGATGAGTCCGTGTTTACTGATCATCATTGTGGCGACGTCTTCGACAGCCACGGTTTCCTTCAGACTCCTCTAGAAACTCACAACAGTGAGCTTCCTTTCTCCCGCCGACACTGCGATGAAGAATTCAGGGATGAAGGACGTCTATTGGATCCTTTGTCCAGTCACGCACAGAAGATTGTTCCGTCTGAAGAACAACAGCTCGATAAACGCGTACAAACCTCCTCTACGACTGTGAAGTACCAGAGTCCTCGGCGTGACGAGACCTTCACGTCTGGCACACACCTGGACAGTCACATGACGGGTCACACCGGCGAGGAAACGTTCTCAGAGAAGACCTTCTCTCAAACGAGCAGCCTGGAAGATCACGAGAAAAGTCACACCGGTGGGAAACCGTTTCCCTGCCCGCAGTGTGGGACCAGTTTCTCGTGTAGCAGTGGACTTGGCGCTCACCTGAGGATTCACACCGGCGAGAAGCCCTACTCGTGCTCCCAGTGTGGGAGGAGCTTCTCGCGCAGAGGTGGTCTGAAGGTCCACATGAGGACTCACACCGGCGAGAAGCCCTTCGCCTGTCCTCAATGCGGGAAGGGTTTGTCGAGCAGCGAAAGCGTGAAGGTCCATCTACGGGCGCACACCAGTGAGAAGACCTTCTCCTGTTCGCTGTGCCCGAGAAGCTTCGTGTGCAAAAGTGGCCTGAGTGTCCACATGAGGACTCACACCGGCGAGAAGCCCTTCTCCTGTCCTCAGTGCCAACGCAGGTTCTCACGGAGTGAAAGCCTGAGGCTTCACCTGAGGACTCACACCGGAGAGAAACCCTTCTCGTGTTCTCAATGTGGGAAGAGATTCTCACGAAGGAAAAGTCTGAAGCTTCACGCGAGGATCCACACCGGCGAGAAACCCTTCTCGTGCCCCCAATGCGGCAAGGGTTTTTCCCGCGGCGAGAGTCTGAAGGTTCACGAGAGGACTCACACGGGCGAGAAACCCTTCGCCTGTTCCCACTGCGGCAGGAACTTCTCGCACAGCAGCAGCCTGAGGGTCCACGAGAGGATCCACACCGGCGAGAAGCCCTACTTCTGCTCGCACTGCGGGAAGACCTTCGCTTGCAGTCACAACCTGAAGGCCCACGAGAAGACGCACAGCGGCGAGAGACCCTTCTTCTGTCCGCAGTGCAAGAAGAGCTTCTCCTGCAGCCATCACCTGAAGCTCCACGAGAGGATCCACACCGGCGAGAAGCGCTTCCTGTGCTCTCAGTGCGGCCGGGACTTCCTCTACAGGAAAAGCCTGGACGTTCACCTGAGGACGCACACGGGCGAGAAACCCTACGCCTGCTCCCAGTGTGGGAGGAGCTTCTCGCAGAGCAAGAGCCTGAAGCTCCACCTGAGGAGCCACAGCGGCGAGAAGCTGCACCCGTGCGCTCAGTGTGGGACGCTCTTCACCCACCGAGACAACCTGAGAGTTCACCAGAGGATCCACACGGGCGAGAAGCCCTACTCCTGCTCGCACTGTGGGAGGAGCTTCTCGCAGAGCAAGAGCCTGAAGCTTCACGAGCGGACCCACACCGGCGAGAAGCCCTACGCCTGCTCGCACTGCGCCAGGAGCTTCTCGTGTGCTCACAACCTGAAGGCTCACGAGAAGATCCACCTGGCGGAGAAGCCCTTCAGGTGCTCGCAGTGTGAGAAGAGCTTCTCGTGCGCTCCTCAGCTGAAGACCCACGAGAAGACGCACAGCGGCGAGAAAGCGTTCCTGTGCTCTCAGTGTGGGCGGGGCTTTCTATACAGGCGGAGTCTTGACATTCACCTGAGGACTCACACCCGCGAGAAAACCTTCTGTGGGAGGAGTTTCTCACGCAGCCTGAAGGTCGATTAGAACAGATCAGTCGCACCTGTTCTACTGAAATAAAGCCTTTTGTCATTGCCAATCATGTTGCCTTCGTCTTTTGACACGTTTCCTGCGGCCTGGTCATTCCAGGATAGTGTAAGGAGATAAACGTTTGTGTGGGTAAATATGTTTACCGTATTTTTCGCCGTATAAAAATGCCGAGTTTTCTCGAAAATGCAAATTTTCGGCGAATGCAGAGGTGTAACACACGTCGTCTCGCTTTCCTTCTCGCGCGGAATCTTGTGAAACAGTGAAACCATGATTTCTAAACAAAAACGAACTTTGATCAAAATGAAACAAGCAGATTTTCTCGCGCGCGTCTTTAGAACTGAAACAGCCGCTCTTCTCTTAACGACACAGCGCAGTAAACTTTTATACAATTGATATAAAATATTTTACTACAGTTTTTGGTTCAGAATCTTTTTTTTCCTAGATTTTCCTTCTATAAAATTGGGTGCGTCTTATATGGCGAAAAATACGGTAATTCTTTGTGTTTGCGTTACTGGGATGGGCACAGACGAGGCTTTTTTTCTTACTCTAGATTCGTTAAACGTTTTTAATCCGGCCCGCCAAACTGGTAAAAACGTAATGAAAGTCGTATGTTTGTTTTTTTTTAACGTACATCCAGTGCGTATGTTTGTGAGTTCGAGGCGTATTTTTACAAATGTTGGTACCACTGTGATTCCTTCGTGTCCCAAAATGTGTATTTTTCTTCAGCCCAAATTTTAGAACCCAGCGTGGACCCGCGAATCATAATATTTGCCCACTCGTGCTCTAGATCAA
>MU204319.1:55989-84403 GCA_017309775.1 Paedocypris sp. Pulau Singkep | reverse complement strand
CGTAATGAAAGTCGTATGTTTGTTTTTTTTTAACGTACATCCAGTGCGTATGTTTGTGAGTTCGAGGCGTATTTTTACAAATGTTGGTACCACTGTGATTCCTTCGTGTCCCAAAATGTGTATTTTTCTTCAGCCCAAATTTTAGAACCCAGCGTGGACCCGCGAATCATAATATTTGCCCACTCGTGCTCTAGATCAATCTCACGGTAATCTCGCAATTAATCTAGATGAATGTAAATAGCGTATTTACACGATTTTGTGCTCCTAGTGTTGGGTGTACAAAAGTAATGTATTACACTAATTAAATAATAGTTTTTGCTGTAACTCATAAGCAATTGTATTTTCGGGAACATGTTACTCGCTACATGCGACACGTCACGTCACGTCACGTCAAACTTTTCACCCTCGAGACAATAAATCAAACATTTAATGTGTCCTGGCTTTGAATAGACACGTCATTCGTCTTTCTCTGTGAGACGCATTCTCGTATTTTTAAAAGAATGATCGACATTAAAAACAGCACTGGCAATTAAAAAATGAAATCATTACGCTACATTACTGCCTTCTACTGGAAGTAAAATTACACACAAGTAGGAAGTACATTTTGTTACCTTACTGTAGAATGTTAATTTCTACTTCTGTGGTTATTTTGATGAAAGTTACCTAAAAGTAATGTAGATGTAATCGATTACATTTCTGAGACCGTAATAATGTAGTGCAACGGATTACTTTTTACAAACAGTGATACGTAGTGTGTAATGTATTGCAATTTCGAAGTAACAACCCCCTAATTTTTACATTAAAAAATTCTACATTAAAATTGACCAAAAAATTACATTAATTGGTGAACATAAGCACCTCATTACGTTCCTGTGTGACTTTCCTTTTCCACAAATCTAAAATTCTGGCTAAAGACAGTGGAACCTCTAGTTTTGAAATTAATTGGTGCCGAGAGCAGTTTTGTAAATAGAACATTTAACATGTAAATGCCCTGATCTGTTCCAATCCCCCACTTTTTTTTTTTTTTTTTTTAAAAAATGTTGGTATTAACTGTTATAAAAAAAAAAAAAACATGTTACATAACAGTTATTGGAAATAAAAAAAAGAGCAAAGAATAGAAATTAGTTTTTTTTTAGATTTTTTTAGATTAACACTTAATCTAATCGAGAACTTGTGGGGTGTAGTGGGAAAAAAAACAGTTTATGGAGCAAAACCAATAAATTTAAATGAATTGTGGAATGCTACAAAAGACTTAATTATAAAATTAAGCAATTTAATTTTAATAAAAACTGTCGTCGTACAACTGCATAATAGCTTGGGTAATATTAGAAATATTATTTTGAACCATTTTTTAACTAAATTCCAGCTATTAAAAATAAACATGCATTATTCTGCTTACTCACATTGTACTGCTATATTATTTTGAGCAAGGGATGCACCGATAACGCTATATTTTATAATTTATATTTATTCTGTAATGTGATGCATACAACATGTTTTTCATTTTAAATAAATGTTTTCAAACGCTGATTTTTTTTTGTTACAATAAATGACTAAAGCTTTTACCTGTAAATTTAAATCATGTTTTTATTAAGTACTTTGTATCGGCGAGTAGTATAATGAAAGTATCCGTGCTTCTCTATTTTGAACATAACTGTATGTAATATTCATGGAGTTGAGTTTTACATTCATGTGAGTTTTACATTTACTCAACATTTTAAAGACCCATAAGAACTTCAGTAAATAAAAAAAAAACATTATTAGTCAATACAAACACAGGTGTAAAATAATTTATTGGGAAAATGTTATAGTGTTATTAATTCACACACTTCTTTTAGAATTCTACAATTCATTCCCATTCCTGTCAGTTTCACGAGACGCCTGTCAGTCAAACTGATGGTGGGAAAACAAAGTGACTTGATTCGCTCTTCAAAAACAGCCATTTAATGTCACTTTTAACACCTACAGCAGAGCAATGCACTGTTGTGTTGTTTACACACTGCAAAAAGTTATAAATATCTTTATCAACACCAGCCTTTAACGTAGGATTATTAGTAGTGACGTCTGTTGAGTTGTAAAAGAGAAAGACTGACTGCATTTCACTAAAAGTTTATTTTGTGTTGAGTTTACGTTCATTCATATGTTACACTTCAATATTACAAGCTTCTATACTTATTATTAAAATAAATTATCATTTATATTAATGTTTAAAATCATTATAATAAATTATGAATTTTTGCGCTTAATTGCGAATAAATTGGTTGTGGACATTCAAAGAAGTAAATGTGTATGTATATAATATATATGTATATATATATATATATATATATATATATATATATGTGTGTGTGTGTGTGTGTGTGTGTGTAAAAATACTGTATATATATATATATATATATAATTTCATGTCATTTCAGAAAAAAATGGGACTATATACGTATATATATATACACATATATAGTCTATAGTCTATATATATATAGTCCCATTTTTTTGTGAAATGACATTGTGAGAAAAGTCACTTTCTCACAAAACAAAACAACTTCCTCACAAAGGTTGTTCAATTATCTCAATTATTTGATTCTACAGTACAGTCAAAGAAGACATTACATTAAATAATTCAAACGTCTTATTAAAAACAACAACAACTACAAAAAGTCCACGGAAATAACTTGTCTGATTGCAGAATTCTCCCCCAATTCCAGGATTATTCGGGATGAGTAACGTACAATGACACTGTACATCTTATAAACCCATTATTGTGAAGAACTGGTGCACACTAATCAACCTTTGATTTTTCACTTGGTTAATTAAAAACTAGAAACAAAGTGAAATACATTTGTTTAAAGAAACAACATACGATTCTCCTGCTGAGAAAAATAAAAAAAACTTCCACCCTTTCACACACTCAGTTCTCACCGGTAAATTGCCGGCATGCAGTCATTTGTGAACAGACATTAGTTTGTTTTGCCGGCAAGGGTGGACGTAGCGTTCAATTTTGACGGTAAATTGCCGGCAAACTGCAGAAAAAATAATCGCGCAGAAGTTCAGTACGTGCTGAGGTAACTACTGCTCTGAGCCAATCACAACGTTCTGACCAGAGTTGCGTCTTCACAGGTGCAGCTGTTTAAAATGTTGCCACTTAATGAGGTCACGGTATTTTAAAAACGCGGTGTGAATTGCGCTTTTCCGGTAAAATGTCAAAAAGGCGGAGCTTGTGTAAACGATTTTTTACCGGTAAAGTCGTTCCGGCAATTTACCGTTCCAGTGAGAACTTTCACTAGATTTCATTTTTTCGGTTTATTTTCTTCTCAGCATTCAGTCTAAGGAGCGAAGTCGTTCCGGCAATTTACCGTTCCAGCGAGAACAAAAAACGGACTTTCACTAGATTACGGTTTTCGGTGTATTTTCTTCTCACCGCCGAGTCTAAGGAGCGAAGTCGTTCCGGCAATTTACCGTTCCAGTGAGAACTTTCACTAGATTTCGTTTTTTCGGTTTATTTTCTCCTCACCGCCGAGTCTAAGGAGCTACGTTTCCTTTTTTCCTCTTCTTCTCCCCCGTGTGAATCCGTACGTGCGCGTTCAGGTTTCCTTTATGCGAGAAGCTCTTGCCGCACTGGAGGCAGGAGAAGGGCTTCTCGCCGGTGTGCGTCCTCATGTGGACCTTCAGGTTCTCGCTGCTGGAGAAACGCTTGGCACAGTGGGAGCAGACGAAGGGCTTCTCGCCGGTGTGAGTCCTCATGTGGACCCTCATGTTCTCACTCCGCGAGAAGCTCCTGCCGCACTGGGAGCAGGGGAAGGGCTTCTCGCCGGTGTGGATCCTCAGGTGGACGTTGAGGTTCTCGCCGCAGGTGAAGAGCATCCCGCAGTGGGAGCAGGCGAACGGCTTCTTCCTGGTGTGAGTCCTGGCGTGGCTCTTCAGCTCCTCGCGGGCGGCGAAGGCCTTGTCGCAGTGAGGACACTGGTGCCGGCGGCTTCGGCCGTGGTTCTGCACGTGTTTGTAGAGCTTCTCCTTCGACGGGAAGTTTCTGCGGCAGAGCTGGCAGTGTTTCTCACCCGTGTACACCTGCAGATGATTGGTGAGACTTCCTCGGTCGGCGAACTCTTGGTCGCAGTGTCGGCAGGTGAGCTGATGATGTTCTGGCGTGTGACTCTCCAGATGAGTCTGAAGGACGCTGGCGCTGTTGAAAACGTCTCCGCAGTGGACGCAAATGAGCAAGGCTTCTTTGGCGTCCGAGGAGTCGGTCTCCGTCTTAACGGAACTGGTTTGGTCACAGACGGGGATGGAGAGCTGGTGTTTCTCCTCCACGTCACACGGCTCTTCATGTTCCTCCTTCACCTGCACCACAACTGCACAGAGGAGAGGGAATGAAACGTTCGGTCGAAAACAGTAAAACCAAACTGTGATGGAAAACGCAACCAATTCGGATTTCGCTATGTGCCAATTTCAGGCAAAATTGTCGAACCCAAGCAAATTTCCCTGGATTTTCGTCTTGCTCATCTACACGGTCACATACAGGAATTGCGAATAGTGCGTTTATTTCGTCTTGGTATTAGAAATAGACCTGGATCTAGAAGAAAACGCTTTGAAATGGACTGGAACAATTCCACTCTTGCTTTTACAGAAGTTAATCGTTTTATTGTTTTACCAAAATATATTTTTAGGCTAAAAACTTATTTAAAAAAAAAAAAAAAAAGGTTCCGTGTTAGGCAGAAACACTCGATCCCAGAGCAATTAAAATTTTTTACACAAAATACGTATTTGATCTGTTGATATCAGAGAACCGTGAAATCATTTTGAGATTTCACGAATCTAATATTTCTCTTCATTAGACATTTTAGATTAGTTAAATCTCAAAATTACTTCATTAATCTCAAAATTATTTATTCTCAAAAAATTATATGACGCTACAACCGGTAGGTTTACAGCGTTTTCTGAGTAGTTTAGCGCGAACGCGACACTAAATCACACAAATCTGTCTCAACCACACACAAAAAACGAGAGTTTCGTTTGTACAAAACATTGACTTTTCAAAAGAAAGATGATTTTATTTCAAAGCTTTTGATTTTCATATCTGTTTCAAAACCCGTCGACTGCTGTGATTTGTTCGTTATTTTAGCGAATGAATTACGAGGTTAATATGATGATTTAAAAAAAGAGAGAAAGAAAAAAACCCAACCTGGTTTCTCCTCAGTGTGTTGATCTGTGACTCTTGACGCTTCATATTCTCCGAAATCGTCTCGTTCCTCTTTAATTACGCGCATCTTTTTTCGACAATCTGATCGCACGACGAGTCAGACGCGTCACGGCGCCGCGCGATTAACGACGTAATTGTAAAACAACGTCACAAACAGTTTTTTTTAACATTTTCCTCATCGCTTGTTCTTACTGTTTTACCGCGGCTGGCGAATAAATCGCAGTTGCAAGTGCGCCACCATCTGTCCGGGAGTGTGAACAATCAATAGGCTTTTTTTTTTTTTTTCTTTCACAATTTTTATTGGGCAATAGTAAATGTACACATGTAGAAGAAACATGACATGCCTTTTTGTTTTTGTTAAATCAATAGGCTTTAACCCCGCCCCCACACCCTCCACCAGTTAGCGTTTCCCACATTTTTGCATTTAACATTTTTGAAAAAATTATTTATTTGACGTGAGCCGTGTCCTGATTTTTTCCCATACATTCATCAAATAAATTATAGCGTCTATTTAAAATATTCTATATTTTTTGTGGGTGATTATTTTTTTTATTATTATTATGTTTTCGTTTGTTTCTTGACTAATCAATATTAACTTTTAATCAATTTCTGCTTCATCATTGTGTGTTTTAATATTTAGATTCATTGGTTATGTATTATGATAATATGGTTATGCAACATGAAAGTAAAGAACATTTACTGTTTTGGGAAAGTGCTTTATTTTGTCTGACAAACCAGAAGAGAATGATCTACGAATTACAAAGCTCAACCTTTCCTGAGAGAAAGACTTGAGAGGACGACTCGAGACAAAACATCTTAAGATGATGTTTCGAGAAAAACTCAAATTGAGAGTCGTTTGACTATTTGATGAGAAAAACGCGATCCTGATCGTTTGAAGTGTGTGCACAAAAAAGAAAATATATTTAAATAAATTCTATATTATTTAAGCAAGTGACAGTGTTATGCACCTTATAGCATCCAATAGAATATAGAGGAAAAAAAAGGAATGTCAAAAAAAAAAAAAGTCAGACAATTTCATATAGGTACAAGTGAATATTTCCCAAACCTTTATTCTGGAAAAGTTCAATGTTTAAAATTAGCCTGGATTGGAAAAGTCCTCAATCGCCCTAGTTTCACTGACTGTGAACAAGAGTAGAAACGAAACCTGAATAAAATCGCACAAGCCAATATTTCTTTCACGATGGAACAGAAATACATAGATAATTTAAAATAATTAAATGTTTCAAATGTTCCAGACTCAGAATCCCGCCGCAGTTCGAGAAACAGATCATTCCCTCTGCCTTTCTTCGCACCGTCACTTCTTCATGTCCTGCAAAAGTAAAGCAGAACATCATTGGCTTCGCCTTTAACACACGCGACAATGTGTCACGATAACGTCGAAATGAAGTCCCGACCTTGAGGCGACGCTGCAGCATTTGGACCTCCAGCGCGGCTTGTTTGACGGCTAGCGTCCTCGCCACTATTTGAAGCCGTATGCTGTCCATCTCCAGCTCGCTCTGTTTAATCTGCTTTTGGAGATGAACCTTCAACTGCGCTTTTGCTGGCTACGAAAAGAATTAAAAAAAAGGGAGGGGGGGGGGTCTTTAACATGGTAAATTATACTAAGGACAGAGGTGTAAGGTACTTGAGTAAATGTACTTGGTTACTTCACTTAAGTATGTTTTTGGCTACTTCGTACTTGCACTGAGTATCAAAAATATGAGCAACTTTTGTAAAATTTTGTTCCTGTACTAGTAAAAAAACTCAAATATTTTTTATTAAGACTGACTTTTTGCTCTTGTTTATTTTGTTGCACCACTTTTGGAACATTGTGGTGTTAAATTTTGTTCCTGTACTGAAAAAAAAAAAACTCATAGTTTGTTTTTCCATATGTTTGGTGTTTTTTTTTTTTTTTTTTGCCTAAATTCAGTACTATAAGTTCTTTTATAACTGGATACTTTGCTACTTTGACTCAAGTTTTAGTTTTTTTGTAAGCTGATGACTTGTTACTTGTAATGGAGTAGTTTTTACAGCGAGTACCCACACTTTTACTCAAGTACTGCTGCCGGGTACTTCTTACACCCCTGACTGAGGAATATGTGAAGAAGGTGAAGCAGAACTGCAGAGGGATTCTTACACTGCTCAGGTGTCGAGGAAAGGCGGACGGACCCTGATCTGCAAGAACGTCCCAAGGTAAGTTCTGCTGCCACGTGGACACGGACGGCGTTTCTCTTCTATCGTTAGCAGCGGTGATTCGATTAGCTGCAACCCAAAAAAAAAATGCTGAATCGTGTTTAATACGGATAGTACGTGTAACACATGTATGTGTAGTGAATACGGATACAGGTGGAATGTGTTTTTATTTGATTTTGACTCGGAGCTCTCAACTTTTTTTCTAGTCTCCTGACGTTTTCCGTTTTTTCGTTTCTGAATAAATTCTGCAAGAAGTGAAGAAAATGCTTTTATTCTGTTTGGGTTTGTTGACGTTTTGCACACTTCCTGTTTGTTTTGTGATTTGTTTCAGCTGTCCTGATTTACGTCACCTGGTCTCTAAATTGTTTCATTATTGCCTCGTTATTGAAACCCTGGGTGTTCTGAATTGCATTGGACTGTCTCGGGAACTCCAAGTCCCAGGAGCCTTTGCTTCCCGCCTTGTCTCGGTCTCGTCAGTCTGATCGGTTCCACCTGTGTTGCTAAGTGTTTCAGCTACCTGTGCCATTGTCTTTTGTCGGTTATTGAAGCTACGTTAGTAACGGATTCTTATCAAGTTTAGTTTAGCTGAGTTCCGCTTTCTGGAACACACCCGCGCGGCCGATTGATCGACACGGTGGCAAATCAAATCCCGCTCGTTTCATTCACTGCGAATCACAGTGGAAACTAAAATTGCTTCAAAACCGCACGAGCGAATATTTCATGCGCAGTTGAACGTAAGTGCCAAACTGTTGCGGACTGAGAAGTTGCCTTGACTTTTCACGACTGCTGCGGGTCTGGCATTCGTTCACCGATCCGTGGCTTCTCACCAGTGTGACTCCTCAGGTGCCGAGTCGGGTTCTCTTTATTAGCGAAGCTCCGCCCACACCGGGAGCAGGAGACGGGTTTCTCGCCCGTCCGGACACCTGTTCTTCTCGCAACATCTGCGCAGTGAGCACAGCCAAGCACGGGTTCCTCTCCAGTCTTTGGCTTCTGGCAGGTGTGAATCTTCATGTGCATGTTGAGGTAGCCTCGGTGAGTGAAACGCTTCTGGCACTGGGAGCAGGAGAAGGACTTCACACCGCTGTGCGTCTTCACGTGACGCCTTAACGTACTCTGGAGACTGAAGGTCCTGGAGCAGTGAGGACACGCGTGTGGAGCAGACGTGGAGTTGACTTGTGCAGGGTTTGCTCTCGGTTCTTGAGGCGGAACAGTCTTTGGACTGAGGCGATGGTGTTTTTCGTCAGTGTGACTTCGATGTGATACACGATTCGTTCCTTCGTCACACTCACGGCCGGGTGAATCTTCTTCTTCTTCTTCTGCTGTTTCTTCTGAGGAGATCTTCTCCGTCTTTACACGACTAGGAGACGTTTCCGTCTTTAGACTGTTGTCAAGCTCCTGCTGTTTCTCCTCCACTTCCCACGTCTCTTCTGTTTCCACCTTCACCTGCACCACAACTGCACAGAAATACACACAAATTAAAAAAAAAAAAAAAAAGTTCAACAGACATTTTTGTATTTGACGATGAACAAACGTGTCCTCACATACAATCGAAATTTAGAGCTGATTCTGATATGTTCAAATTAAATTGGCTTGATCGAATTTGTCTGTGACATTTGAGCAGTAAAATACCAGATTTACGCAAAATTTTCAGGCACAAAATTTGGATAAAAATATAAACACGTGCTTTTTTTTAGAAATCTAAATTCCTCCTGGCTAAACACGTCTCTCTAACTTGTTTAACTTCCTTTAAAAAAAACAAACTGAAAAAAAGTTCCATTCTTTTTAAAATCGTTTTTTTAAATGACTCTTTTACTTGAATAATAGATGGAAGAACAAAAATTAACGCTAGATATTACCAGTATTTCTAGATGTAGTACAGTACATCTCCAGTAGGGGGGTCCCCATGAGTAGATTAGGTCCACACGAGTATGGCAAGCCCCAACGGACAAAGGGTTTTATTAAATTTGATTAAATTTTTTCCATTGTTATTTAGTCGCGTCGCACCGTTACTTTATTTCTGCGGTAAATACGTTTTATATATACAGTATTTTACATTCTGTTGGAGGTAAAGTACCGTAGCTTTTCCACTGCTAAGTGTCACGTGGTGGCTAACGTTTTTTTATTTTATTTATGTAATTGAGCCAATGAAAGCTTATATGCACATCTGCCTCCGGAACCATTATTTAAAAAAAAAAAGAAAAGAGGACACAATACAGAAGTGCACCGCTGCAAAAAAGACAAGTATTTCCATTTATTTGTGACATTATTATTTGCACATATTTGAAATAAGCAAATATAAGCACCCCTCGGATATTCAAGCGTCTAAAATTGAAAAAGGGGTGATTATATTTGTGTAAATATGGTACTTGCATATTTTTTGAAGCTTTCCTTTATATTTATTTTGTCGGGTCATATTGTTAATCATAAGCACAACTGTGACTTACACTTTACATTTCAAAATATAATATTTCTGAAAATCGCGCCCCAAAATCAATTTTTGTGTAACGCTAAATATTACCATTAAAAGGTATTGGACTAGCATTTGAAGTTGTTTTTAAGGAATACTAAAGCCAATTAAAACACTCACACACACACACACACACACACACACACACACACACACACACACACACATCTTGACTAATGTTTACAACGGCTGAGTACGTATTTGAGTACGTATTGTTTTAGTGAGTGGTTAAAAACCGACCTGGTTTCTCCTCAGTGTGTTGATCTGTGACTCTTGACGCTTCATATTCTCCGAAATCGTCTCGTTCCTCTTTAATAACGCGCATCTTTACTCGATATTGTTCCACAATTTGATCGAGAGTCAGACGCGTCACTTCAGGTTTCAGCGCTACGCGAATATTAACGTCACACAGAGAAGATATAACATTGTGTTATGTCATAGTCGTTACTGTTTTAACGTTTAATTTAACACTTTCGCCGTTTTTTCTCGCTGCGGCTGGTGTGCGTTCACGCGACTGTTGCTTCAGCGCCACCATCTGTCCTGGAGTGTGAACTTCACCATCGTGTCGCGTGAGAATAATCGACAGATACTAATTTGTTAAACAGCAAAAAAAAGTTCGACTTGTTTCTGTTTTTGCATTCGTTGGTCAAACCTAGGGGTTTGATGAAAACATCTTAAAAATACCAAGTTAATAAGGAAAAAAATGAGAACTTTTTTAAACGAATTTGCTATTTTTTGACCAGCTCAAATCAGCTGTCTCTCACACACACACGCACACGCACGCGCACGCACACACACACACACACTAGATAAAATGGTAATAATGATCTTCACATACCACGAAAAGCCGTAAATTCAATAATAATAATAACAATAATAATAATAATAAAATCAATGTTGCCAAATGCAATTTGATTCAAGAATACAGCGCAAGGTTGATCTGTGTGGTCTGTGGTAAAAAAAAAAAAAATTTAAAAAATCCAAAAACGCTCAAACTGTACTAACACAAGATTTACGCAATCGCAATTGTTGAAATGTTTTGACCTGAAGGAAATTAGAACAATTTGTGAAAATATTTTCATATATACAGTATATACAGTATATGAAATAGTTCTTGGAGTATACAGGAATTGGGACAAGCTTGAGTGAAAGGAATAGTAAAGAGAGTTCGAGTAAAAAGAATAATAGTTTTAATCTAGGAAATGTATAGAGAAGAAATTGTTTGATATTGACAAAGAAAAAAAAACAACGAGAGAGAACAAAAGAGAAAGAGAAAGAAAATTAAAAAATAAATACATTTTGGCCAAAAGTGGACCTGTGTTACTTCATTACATAGTGAAATGCATTATGCAAATAAGCAAAGGCAATTTTGAAATGCAGTTGAATGTGTTAATGTGTAATTTTGAAATGCAGTTGAATGTGTGAAAAGCTCGGTCCCTTACAAACATACAAATACATCTTTGCAAGAAATGTGAAACTGTTTTCATTGAGATTGTCTTTTAACCACGTTGTGTGCCCCCCCCCCCCCCGAAACATCTGGACTTCGTTTCCCAGCGACCCTCCTCCTGGTGACGTCACAGGAAGCATTGAAACATGGCGGCGCCCGTGCGGAAACGTTAATGTGTTCATCATTTTTGAAGTTGTGAGACGAAACATGTTTTCATACTTGTGGTAACGTTTCCAAAACGGCACGTTCGAACGTGAAAGCTGTAAAGATGCGCGTTAATAAAGAGGAAAGTGAAGACGGAGAATATGAAGCGTTTAGAGACGAAGATGAGGAGAAACCAGGTCTGTGATTCTCCCTCATTCGTTCAGATTGGGACAAAATGTTTTACACGATTTCTACTATCAGCGGGAAATGATTTATGTTACGTCAAATTGTGTTTTACCACCACTGGCTTTGAAAAGAAAGTGAGCAAACAAACTGGGAACTTTTTTTGTACGTGAAATATTAATTTACGCAACAATATGAACTCACGTTTCTCAACGTTTGCTTATTTTTCTGTCAGCGTCTCACTACTGACGATTTATGTGAGGGAAAATGAGGGGAAAACGGTTTAAATCTGAGGGAAAACTACAGTTTGCAAGGTGTGGGGAAAAGTGAAGAAGATGAACGCTTTAAAAAGGGAAATTAAACTCATTTTAGTCTTTGTTTTGAAGGATTTTTCTTCCACGTGGTGACATTCTGACGACTCGGAGCAGGTTTGCGTGTTTTCGGTTACTCGCGAGAATTGAGTGGCGTGATTTTTAAGACGGCGGCAAAATAAATGTAAATTCGAGTGAACTTGTGGAGGTTTTTTAACCGATGATCGGTTTCACACAAATGACTTTACACATTTTTCACTTCACTAAACTGCTGTCAGCACTAATTATTTTGGTATGGTGAGGTAACACTGTATTAAGAATTTGAAGTCGCAAAATTAAGTATTGTTTTAATTAGGTAGGAAGAGAGTCAGACAGAAAAGTCTTTTCGACTCCTAATTACATTCTAATTAAAATCCAATAAAAGAACAACAACTAGGGTGTTCTGAGCAATCGGACTAATCGGATCGGATTAGTCTGAAATGCAATTTACGGGACATTTTTATGTTGAGGCTGAATTTTAACTGGTTTGTGCCTGTTCTTCTGTGCAGTTGTGGTGCAGGTGAAGGAGGAAAGAGAAGAAGCGTCTGAAGTGGAGGAGAAACACCAGGAGCTTCTCAAAAGCGAACAAGCCTCGACTAGCTGTGTAAGGACGGAGAAGAGTTCCTCAGACCAAACAGCAGAGGAAACCATATTTGTTTGTGGTCACTGTGGAGATGTTTTCAACAAAAACGGTTTCTTTCAGACTCATTTGGACGAGTGTTGTCAGTGTGACAAGACATCTGCTGTTTGCTGTGAACTAGAGAGACACATCAGAACTTACACTGGGGAGAAGTATTATTTTTGTCCTCAATGTGGGAAGAGTTTCTTAAGTGGTGGAAACCTCAAGACACACATGAAGATCCACACTGGAGAGAAACCCTTCACCTGCTCTCAGTGTGGGAAAAGCTTCCCAAACAAAACAAATTTGAAGATTCACACGAGGATTCACACGGGTGAGAAACCCTACACTTGCTCCCAGTGTGGCCAGAGTTTCACTTTTTTTGGACAAATGAGAACACACGTAAAACTTCACACTGGTGAGAGTGAAAGCAACGGTAAATCCTCTCCAGTAGACCAAAAAACAGAAGATGACTCTGTGGTTTCTTCTGTTCACTGTGGAGATAAAAACATCACTGTTCTTCAGTCAGAAACTCACACAGAAGGAAATAACTGGCACAACTTTAGAGGAGAAAGTCACACTGATCATTCACCACATCACACCACAGCTAAGAAACACCAGTGTCCTCACTGCCACAAGAGTTTTGCATTCCTCCGTTATTTAAAGAAACACGTCAAAACTCACACCAGCGTCAAGCGGTTCTTCTGTTCTCAGTGTGGGAGGAGCTTCACACGTAGAGACATTCTGAACGTTCACAAGAGAACTCACGTGGGTGCGAGGCCGTTTTCCTGTCCTCGCTGTGAGAAGTCGTTTAAATGCGGCACGGCCCTGAAGAAGCACATGATAGTTCACACGGGTGAGAAACCCTTCTCCTGCTCCCAGTGCCCGCTGAACTTCTCACGGAAAGCAGGTCTTGAGGTGCACATGAGGAAACATGCGAGAACTCACACCGATCATTTGCCAAATCACACCGCAGCTAAGAAATACCCGTGTCCTCACTGCCACAAGAGTTTCGCCTTCTCCTGTCTGTTAGCGAGACACATCCCTACTCACACTAAAGAGAAAGCCTTCTCCTGTCCTCAGTGTGGGAAGAGTTTCACACGCAAGGACAGTCTGAAGGATCACATGAGGATTCACTCCGGAGAGAAACCCTTCTCTTGTTCCCAGTGTGTGAAGAGTTTCCCACGTCCCTGGATGCTTAGTGTTCACATGAGGAGTCACACCGGTGAGAAACCAGTCTCTCTCTCACAGAGTGGCAAGACTTTCCCTCTTAATGGACACGTGAGACAACATGCGAGGATTCACACTGGCGAGAGTGAAAAAAACAGTGAATCTTGTCCCTTAGACAAAACAACCGAAGATGATTCAGCGGTTTGTTGTGTTCACTGTGGAGATAAAAACATCAGTTTCCATCAGTCAGAAACTCACACAGAAGATCATTTCACCTGCCATAACTGTGGTAAAGACTTTAGAGGAGAAAGTCACACTGATCATTTACCAAATCACACCACAGCTAAGAAACACCAGTGTCCTCAATGCGAAAAGACTTTTGATTTATCCGGTGATTTAAAGAAACACATCAGAACTCACACTAGAGAGAAACCGTTCTCCTGTTCTCAGTGTGGGAAGAGTTTCACACGTAAGGACAGTCTGAAGAATCACATGAGGATTCACACTGGAGAGAAACACGTCACTCGCTTCCAGTGTGGCAAGAGTTTCACTCTTAAAGGACGAATGAGTCAAGGTGTGAAAATTCACACTGGTGAGAGTGAAAACGACAGTAAACCCTCAGATTCAGTCACGGAGGAGAGTAAGGTGTTTATTTGCGTTCACTGTGGAGATGTTCTACAAAACACCAGTTTCCTTCAATCAGAAACTAATTTTACCTGCCAAAACTGTGGTAAAGACTTTAGAGGAGAAAGTAACGAAGGTGATTTACCAAATCACACCACAGCTAAGAAACACCAGTGTCCTCACTGCCACAAGAGTTTTACTTTATCTGCTGATTTAAAGAGACACATCACTACTCACACTAGAGAGAAACCGTTCTCCTGTCCTCAGTGTGAGAAGCGTTTCACACGCAAGGACAGTCTGAAGGATCATTTAAGGAGTCACACTGGTGAGAAACCTTTCCGCTGTCCTCAGTGTGGCAAGAGTTTCTCACGTCCCTGGATACTTAATGTCCACATGAGGAGTCACACCGGTGAGAAACCCTTCTCCTGTTCTCGGTGTGGGAAAAGCTTTTTAACACAAGCAACATTGAAGATTCACACGAGGATTCACCCTGAAGAGAAACCCTACGCTCGCTCCCATTGTGGCAAGAGTTTCGCTCTTAAAGGACACTCTGGTGAGAGTGAAGGCAACAGTGAATCTGGTCCCTTAGACGACACAACAGAAGATGATTCAGTGGTTACTTGTGTTCACTGTGGAGAAACTCACACAGATAAAAGTAATTTCACCTGCCATAACTGTGGTAAAGACTTTAGAGGAGAAAGTCACACTGATCATTTACCAAATCACACCACAGCTAAGAAACACCAGTGTCCTCACTGCCACAAGAGTTTTGCTTTCTTCTGTCTATTAAAGAGACACATGCCTACTCACACTAAAGAGAAAGCGTTTCCCTGTCCTCACTGTGAGAAGCGTTTCGCACACAAGGACAGTCTGAAGGATCACATGAGGATTCACACCGGAGAGAAACACGTCACTCGCTTCCACTGTGGCAAGAGCTTCACTCTTAAAGGACAGACGAGTCCAGGTGTGAAAATACACACTGGTGAGAGTGAAAACGAGAGTAAACCCTCAGATCCAATCACAGAGGAGAATAAGGTGTTTATTTGCGTTCAGTGTGGAGATGTTATAAAAAACGCCAGTTTCCTTCAATCGGAAACTCACACAGAAGATAATTTCACCTGCCATAACTGTGGTAAAACAAGGGGAGAAAGTCCTGAAGATGATTTGCCAAATCACACCGCAGCTAAGAAACACCAGTGTCCTCACTGCCACAAGAGTTTCGCCTTCTCCTGTCTATTAACGAGACACATCCCTACTCACACTAAAGAGAAAGCCTTCTGCTGTCCTCAGTGTGGGAAGCGTTTCACACGCAAGGACAGTCTGAAGGATCATCTAAGGATTCACTCCGGAGAGAAACCCTTCTCTTGTTCTCAGTGTTTGAAGAGTTTCTCACGTCCCTGGATCCTTAATGTCCACATGAGGAGTCACACCGGTGAGAAACCCGTCTCTCTCTCACAGAGTGGCAAGACTTTCACTCTTAAAGGACAGATGGGACGTGTAAAAATTCACACTGCTGAGAGTGGAAATGACAGTAAACTCTCAGGCCGAGTCAAAGAGGAGGAGAAGGTGTTCGCCGTGGAGATGTTCTAGAAAACAATTCAGAAAGTCACACAGAAGAAGATCGTTTTATTTGTCATAACTGTGGTAAAGACATTGAGAGAGAAAGTCACACTGATGATTTTGCTAAAGTGCAACCTTTGATCCAAACAGCGACAGATAGTTGAAAAACTAAAGAATTTTGATATATTCTACTTTTATTTTTATTAACTTGATATCTTTTCATTTACAATGTATGTATTTTCTCTTCTACCGTATGCGTTCTATTACTTACCGTAATCCTACTTGCGCAGAGGCTACGATTGAAAGATATAAGTATGTTTTAAAACATAGTGTGGAATTCTAAAAGGAGTATGACTGGATTATTAATATTATGAAACATTTCTAATAAATCATTTTACATTCATGTATGGAGTATGTGTTTTAGTGATTATTAATGATTTTATTTATTCGTTTGTTGTTTTTTTTTGTATAATGCAATCTAAACTACTATATACTATGTAAGTGTAAAGTGTGGAAATCTCGGTGTGGAAAAGCTGTAATTAGAACATTTTTGGAGAATCAAATTTTGAGACAAATTGTAACAAATACAGTAAAGATGAGATAGTAGATTCGAAGTTGGTCCTGAAATATGAGTTTTCCTTTGTAAAGCCGAACATCTGATTAATCAATTTTTAACAAATATGTTCCAAAAGGCCGAACCTCAAAATGCTGCTGGCAGATTTATTTTTTTGTTTTCAATATTTTATTAAAACTCTGCTTTGCATTTTTCTCTTTTATGGATCTTTTCTGGCCAGACCAATTCTGTTGGGTTTTTCTCTGACTTTTATTTTGTTGTGGCCGTTTAGGTGTGTGAACCTTGTTTGAAACGAGTTCTTTGAAAATACAATACAACTTAAGTAATACGTAAGAACGTAAATTCATTCAATTATGCACGAAGTCTTAAGCGGACTGTATGCTGTATATACATTGTGCGTGTGTGCGTGTTTTTCTCTCAGAAACATCTGGACTCAATTTCCCAGTGACCCTCCAGTCGACGTCACAGACCCACTTCCGGGTTGCCGTTGAAACATGGCGGCGCGTATATGAATTCATTATCGTTTAAACAATAACAATTAAAGTTGTGATACATTGTCGACTTTGAGATTTATACTGACGTTTCGAAATATCGACTACCGTTTGAAAAGCGTCCTTGAAGCTGTAAAGATGCGCGTTATTAAAGAGGAAAGTGAAGACAGAGCGAGTGAAAGAACCAGAGACGAAGATCAACTCGCTGAGGAGAAACCAGGTCTGTGATTCTCCCTCAGTCATTATATCGTGACTTTAAAAGCCTTTAATAACAGCTCTAAGCGTCAGACCTTTACAAACTGTAGATATGAACACGCCGCCTTCAGAACCAAACAAAAACTGAAACGAAACGTGTATTTTAAGTTAAAAAATGTATATATTTTTTTGTGGATTTATTATTTTGTGGATATCAGTGCTTACTAAACGTACAGTTTTGTCCCGTAATTACACTACTGTTCAAACATTTGTCAATCTATTACTGTAACATGTGTTTGAGCATCGCACTACAACAAAATGTTTACGAAGCGTAACTGCGCTATTCTTGAACAATTCATCATGCACAGTATATTATTTTATTAAGTTCTGTTTGTGTGTGTGTAGGTACTTAGATAAGTGTGTAGCACCGCGGTGTCTGTGACACACGACATTTCGTTCTACTGTTTGTACACACTTGACAATAAAAACCAACTCGAACTTAAAGATTCATTCAGGAACTGTAGCAGTTTTGTCTGACAAATATTGCAATACACGTGAATAAATGTAATAAAAACCTTATAATCAGGCAAATCTGATCAAATTCGAAACCAAATTTTATTCTCTACACAATTTACAGGACATTTTAGTGTCGAGAGACCGTCGATTTTTAACTGTTTTGTACCTGTTCTTCTGTGCAGTTGTGGTGCAGGTGAAGGAGGAAAGAGAAGAAACGTGGGAAGAGGAGGAGAAACATCTGGAGCTTTACAACAGTCTAAATACGGAAACTTCTGATAGTTGTGTAAAGACGGAGAAGAAAGAAACGACAGAAGATGAATCAACAGAAGAAGAGACGGTGTTGGTTTGTGGTCACTGTGGAGATGTTTTCAACAAAAACAGTTTCTTTCAGACTCATTTAGTCGAGTGTTGTGAGTGTGACAAGACATCTTCTGTTTGCTGTGAACTAGAGAGACACGTCAGAACTGGGGAGAAGTTGTTTTCTTGTCTTCAATGTGGGAAGAGTTTCTCAAGTAGTGCAAGCCTGAAGACACACATGATGGTCCACGCTGATGAGAAACACTACATTTGCTCCGAGTGCGGCGAGAGTTTTGCCAATTTTAGAAAAATGAGAAAACACGTGAAAATTCACACCGAAAACGCGAGTGAAAACGAGACACTCGGCGGAGAAAGTTCCCAAGATCCTTTGCCAAATCACACCACAGCTAAGAAGCACCAGTGTCCTCACTGCGACAAGACGTTTGCTAACTCCCGTTCTTTAAAGAGACACATCAGAACTTACACCAGTGTCAAGCGCTTCTCCTGTCCTCAGTGTGGGAAGAGCTTCACACGTAACACAGGTCTGCAGGATCACATGAGGCTTCACACCGGAGAGAAACCCTACTCCTGCTCTCAGTGCTGGAGGAGCTTCACACGCTACTGGAACCTCATTACTCACCTGAGGACTCACACCGGCGAGAAACACTTCCCATGTCCTCAGTGCGGCAAGAGCTTCACCTCAACCGAGTCGGTGAGGAAACACGTCAAAGTTCACACTGGTGAGAGTGAAAGCCACAGGAAACTTCGAGGAGAAAGTCACACTGATCACGTACCTCATCACACCACAGACGAGATCAACCAGTGTCCTCACTGCAAAGACACGTTTGATTCGCCCGCTGACTTGAAGACGCACTTCACGACTCACACCGGGGAGAAGTTGTGCTTCTGCTCTCAGTGCGGCGTGGCTTTTTGCGACCGAGGACAGCTGATTGTTCACGTGAGGAGTCACAACGGCGAGAATCCGTTTCCCTGCTCTCAGTGCGAGAAGCGCTTCACGAGTGCTCACGGCCTGAAGATCCACATGAGGATTCACACCGGAGAGAAACCCTACGCCTGCACTCAGTGTGGGCGGAGCTTCACTCACTCCTCCAACCTCAGTGTGCACGTGAGGTCTCACACTTTGAAGAAACCTGTCGCCCATCCTCAGTAAAGAAGAGTTGCTCTAAGACGAGAAATCCGGTTTGTTATATTAAGAGTAAATGTGTGGGAGTAAAAGAGTAAATGTGTGGGAGTACAAGAGTAAATGTGTGGGAGTAAAAGAGTAAATGTGGGATTTTAAATGTAAAAGCACTTGATGCGCTGTACGTAACGCTAGTTCTTCCCGGTTACAAGACATTTTGAAAATGTGTTTTCATATTTTGAAATTACAATTTCAGGCTGTCATTAAAACATTTTTGCAGAATACATTTTCGGGACAAATAGAATAAATATTGATTGTAGAATATGAAGTTGGATCTGAAATATGTGTGTTAAGTGCCATTTGAAACGAGTTGTAGAATTCTGAAAGAAGTGTGTCAATAAAACCCGGCTCCGTTTTTTTTGTAAGTAACTGTGAAGTTACGTGACCACGTGACTTTTAGTTTGTTTTGGCCGTTTAGGTGTGTGATCCTTGTTTGAAACGGGCTCTTTGAAAATATAATAAAACGTAAGTAAAACATTCAGTTAAGCACAGTTTTTAAGCGGATGGTGTGTTGTGTGTGTGTTCAAGCTTCAAACACCAAAAGTACACGGGCTGTAGTTTTTTTTTCCCTCTTAGAAACATCTGGACTCAATTTCCCAGTGACCCTCCTGGCGACGTCACAGACCCACTTCCGGGTTGCCGTTGAAACATGGCGGCGCCTGTATGAATTCGTTTTCGTTTTAACAATTTGCAAAGTTGTGATACATTATCGACTTTGAAATTTATATAGACGTTTCGAAATTTCGATAGCCATTTGAAACACGCCCGTGAAGCCGTAAAGATGCGTGCGATAAAAGAGGAAAGTGAAGACGGAGCGAGTGAAAGAACCAGAGACGAAGATCAACTCGCTGAGGAGAAACCAGGTCTGTGATTCTCCCTCAGTCATTATATTGTGACTTTAAAGGCCTTTAATAACAGCTCTAAGCGTCAGACTTTTACAAACTGTAGATTTGAACACGCCGCCGTCAGAACCAAACAAAAACGGGGAAACGAAATTTGTATTTTAAGTAAATTAATACAACCAAGAGTCTTGCACGAGGAAATTCAGTTTCAGAAACACGTTAAATTCTCTACTACTGGACCACAATTGGCTTGTACTTACTAAACGTACAGTTTTGTCCAGTAACGATTCATTCAGAAATTCTAGCAGTTTTGTCCCAAGCAAACTTCAACAAGCTGGCAAAAATATATGCAATACAGTACACGTAAAAAAAAAAAAGAAAAATCTCATGATCAGACAAATCTGGTCAGATTCGAAATCCAAATGTTTATCCTATATGCAATTCACAGGACGTTTTAATGTTGAGACCATCAATTCTTCTGTGCAGTTCTGGTGCAGGTGAAGGAGGAAAGAGAAGAAATGTTGGTGGAGGAGAAACAGCAGGAGCTTTACAACAGTCTAAACACGGAAACTTCTGCTGGTTGTGTAAAGACGGAGAAGAGTTCCTCAGAAGAAACAACTGAAGAAGAAGAGACGGTGTTTGTTTGTGGTCACTGTGGAGATGTTTTCAACAAAAACAGTTTCTTTCAGACTCATTTAGTCGAGTGTTGTCAGTGTGACAAGACATCTGCTGTTTGCTGTGAACTAGAGAGACACATCAGAACTTACACTGGGAAAAAGTTGTTTTTTTGTCCTCAATGTGGGAAGAGTTTCTTAAGTGGTGGAAACCTCAAGTCCCACATGAAGGTCCACACTGGAGAGAAACCCTTCACCTGCTCTCAGTGTGGGAAAAGCTTTTCATATAAAGCAAACATGACGACTCACATGAGGATTCACACCGGCGAGAAACACTACATTTGCTCCAAGTGCGGCGAGAGTTTTGCTCAATTTTCACAAATGAGAAGACACGTGAAAAAGCACACCGGTGCGAGTGAAAGCAAGACATTTAGGGGAGAAAGTCCTAAAGATAATTCACCAGATCACACCAAAACTAGGAAGCACCAGTGTCCTCACTGCGCCAAGACTTTTACTGCCTACCAGTATTTAAAGCGACACGTCAGAACTCACAACAGTGTGAAGCGCTTCTCCTGTCCTCAGTGTGGGAAGAGCTTCACGCGTAACGCAGGTCTGCAGGATCACATGAGGCTTCACACCGGTGAGAGACCCTTCTCCTGCTCTCAGTGCTGGAGGAGCTTCACACGCTACTGGAACCTCAGCACGCACCTGAGAATCCACACCGGGGAGAAACCCTACTCCTGCTCCGAGTGCGGGAAGAGCTTCACCTCAAACGGATCGCTGAGGAAACACGTGAAAGGTCACACCGGCGAGAGCGAAAGCCTCAAGAAACCCAAACCAGAAGGTCACGCTGATCACGTAGCTAATCCCACCACAGACGAGATCAACCAGTGTCCTCTCTGCAAAGAGACGTTTGATTCCCTCTGTGAGTTAAAGACGCACTTCACTACTCACACCGGGGAGAAGTTGTCTGTTTGCTCTCAGTGCGGCGTGGCTTTTTCGCACAGAGGACAGCTGATAATCCACGCGAGGAGTCACAACAGCGAGAAACCCATCGCCTGCTCTCGGTGCGAGAAACGCTTCACGACGTCTCACAACCTGAAGATTCACATGAGGAGTCACACCGGAGAGAAACCCTTCACCTGCACTCAGTGTGGGCGGGGCTTCACTCACTCCTCCAACCTCAGTGTGCACGTGAGGTCTCACACTTTGAAGAAACGCGTCGTCTACACTCCGTGTAAAGAAGAGTTCCTCTAGGAAGAGAAAGCTGGAGAATGTTAGAATACAGTCGACTCCGCTTAATTGGGACACTGGTTTATTGGGGCGAAATCCTAAAGTCCCAAAACTAATTGTATCTCATAATGCAAATTTCTGTCGCTTTATTGAAAGAAAGAAAAAACGCTTTCTTGGGGCAAATTTTGAGGGGAGATGAAAAAAATCCAGCGTTCCGATGTGAAATTTTTAAACTCGCGCAATATTCCGTGGCAGCCACGCCCAGCGACCCCTCTCTTAAAACCAGGAACAAGGACCAAGAAATCAAGACACCGGGAAAATACGGAGGAAACAGTCCAATTATTGAAGATCTTAGATTGACGGGCACCGTGGAGACACGCCCTGATTACACACGTGCAACGGAGGCGGAGTCTACTCAGAATATCTGTTTAGTACTATTTCAATAGAATGGATTTAATAGTATTTAAATGTTAATTCGCATTTTATTTCGGCTAATAATGGACGCTAATAAATTAGTTGTGGACCGATTACACGGAGTCGACTTTTATTTCCATGTTGTAGCGTCATCAATAAATTCACACAAACTGTTTTGTTTTGGACTGAAGCATCAGTTGTTCATTTTTTACCTCAAACTTTCATTGGTATTCGTTCTTAACCTGAAAAAAACAAACAATTAAGACAAAAAAGTGCGAAATGAGTGTAAGATTAACAAATTCTGAATTTTATGTACCTTACTTATCGCTAGTGACTTCTTCCCGGTTATAGAACCGTTTGAAAATGTGTGTTTGAGTTACATTTTCAAGCTATAATTAGAAACATTTCGGAGAATCAATTTTTGCGACAAATTGTAACAAATACATTAAGTATTTATTAGAAGATGCGAAGTTTAATCTGAAATGTGTTTTAGGTGCGGTTCAAAACGTGTTGTAGAATTGTGAAAAAAAAATTATTTCCAGTAAATCATTTTACACTTTTGTTTGGAGTATGTACTGGATTTAATCAATAAAATCACGTTTGTTTTATTTTTTTTGAATGTAAGTGTGAAGTTTGCCCTTGTAAAGCCGAACATCTGAGTGATCAAATGTAATATGTTTTAATCCCGCATTTCTGCTTGCAGCTTTATTTTTTTAGAACTCTGTTCTCTGTGGCCTAGTCTAGAGTTACTTGACCACGTGACTTTTTTATTGGGTTGAGGTATGTGATCTTTTTTTAAACTTTTAAACCAAACTTGTGGTTTTATATAAATGTCTAAAGCACACGGATCTTTGCGTTGTTTTTATTTCTCTCGGAAACATCTGGACTCAATTTCCCAGTGACCCTCCATGTGACGTCACAGGAACCGTCACCGCACTTCCGGGTTGCCGTTGAAACATGGCGGCGCCTGTATGAACGCGTTATTGTTTTAACAATTTGTGAAAGTTGTGATACATTTATTAGTTTTGACAATTGTCTTGACGTTTCAAAACACCAACAGTCATTTGAAAGGCGTTCGTGAAGCTGTAAAGATGCGCGTTATTAAAGAGGAAAGTGAAGACGGAGCGAGTGAAATGTTCAGAGACGCCGATCAACAAACTGAGGAGAAACCAGGTCTGTGATTCTCCCTCATTCATTCAACTGGGAAGCGAAATGTGTATTTTACGTCAAATTGTGTTTTTACAACTATAATTTTTGAAACTGAAGTGAACAAATCACACGGGAAACTCGTGTGTCCCACTTTCCAAAGGCGAGTATTCTATGATGTCTAATTATATTTGAAATGAGGTCGTTATGCACTCCTTTTCTCCTTTTCAACTTTATGCTTTAACTATATTCATATAAATTTAATAAATGAATAAATTTAACTTTATTTTGTACTATATTTTAAATACAGAAGATTACTACTGTTATGTAACTACGATTAGATTTTTAATTACAGGCACACAAAAGAAAAACAATTTAAATCAAGGAACTCTATTTTTATTATTTACACATAGCAAGTAGCAACTTTATTTAACAGTTTATACAACTTTATACTTTCTACCGCTCGCGTGAAAAATCAATACCAAATAAATGGACACATTGAACCGTAGAAATAATGAGTAGACGTGTAGAACCGTAAAAATAGATAGATAAAACATTTATTAACATTTATAGACCTCCCAATGGAAATATAAAGATGTCCGGCAGCAAACACACACAGATGCTTAATAAATAACACTAATATCAAACAAATAAAAATAATGTTTCAATCGATTAAATAAAAATTGTCGTTCTAAAACTTTATATTAAAAGTGCAAATCAATTCAATTCAGCTTTAATTGTTTAGAAAGAGGAACAAACAACTGTCAGACATTGAAGGCACTTCAGCAGGTCTGGAAATATTGCGCCCCACGTTAAAATTGCCCTAAAAAAGGCGTGTTCAAAATAATCAGTCAATTATGATCAAATACAAATCCCATTTTTTTTTTCTCAGGGTTCCTTCAGGTGCTTGAAATCCTTGAAAGTTCTTACATTTTAATAATGCGTTTTCAAGGCCTAGGAAATGCTTGCGTTTCAAATGAAGTGATTTAAAACGTTTGAAATTCTACTGTGGACTCCTGATAAGTGCAAGTGCCATTTTTGATTCACAGACTTGTGAGAGTGAGACAGATAAATAAATGAAGTGAGTGTGTGATGACGCAGGTGGTGATCACTATGATCCAGGTCTGATTCAAAGTGCAGAAAGTGGGAAGCAGAAACACATTTATAGTTGCAGCGTTCCCACTTTTGTTACACTTTGTTAAACTAAAACACACTTACTTAAAGCGGAGAAGAATGGCAGTTGTCTAATCTCTTACTTTACATTTTAATAGACCTAACTAACATTATAAGCAAAATTGTATTCTAAACGTATTTAATGTCCATTTCTTCTACCACTACTACAAAACTTTCCCCCCAAATGGTAACGTTTCATTATGTGATTTCGAGGACTGGATGATTGGACGGATTCATTTTCTTTTAACTTGTACCTGTGCAGTTCTGGTGCAGGTGAAGGAGGAAAGAGAAGAAACGTGGGAAGAGGAGGAGAAACACCAGGAGCTTTACAACAGTCTAAATACAGAAACGTCTTCTAGTCGTGTAAAGACGGAGAAGAGTTCCTCAGGAGAAACGGCAGAAGAAGAAACCGTGTTCATTTGTGTTCACTGTGGAGATGTTTTCAACCACGGCAGTTTCCTTCAGTCAGAAGCTCACACAGAAGATCATTTCACCTGCCATAACTGTGGTAAAGACTTTAGAGGAGAAAGTCACACTGATCATTTACCAAATCACACCACAGCTAAGAAACACCAGTGTCCTCAGTGTCACGAGACGTTTGATTCCGCTGACGATCTGAAGACGCACTTCAAGAGTCACTCTCGCGAGAAGTTGTGCTTTTGCTCTCAGTGCGGTCGAGCTTTTTCAGACCGAGGACTTCTGAATGTTCACGTGAGGAGTCACGACGGCCAGAAGCCCTTCTGCTGCCCTCAGTGTGGGAAGCGCTTCACACGCACCGACGGCCTGAAGAACCACATGAGGATTCACACCGGAGAGAAACCCTACGTCTGTCCTCAGTGCGGCAAGAGCTTCTTCCGCTCCTGGAACCTCAGCAGTCACATGATGTCTCACACGTTTAGGAAAGCCGACAGCGCTCTTTCTAAGAAACCGACGCTGGATACGAGTCGTCGCGCCGAAGAGAAGTGAAAATGACGGCCAATCAATTGCAGGCGAATCCGTCACTTATTTTGACCGTTTGACCAGGGGTGGGCAAACTTAGAGAAAAATACAATATAAAATATCAAAAGTACAATAAAGAGAGAAAAAGACAGAAAAAGTGCTTCAGGAAGTAAAGATTTTTAAAGTGTATAATAGTATCTGATCGTATTTAATATCAAAATAAAATGTGTCCAAAATACAAATAAAGTTAACATTTTAACTCACTGGAACCAAGGACGGTTCTTTTTCTTTTTATGTCAAATATTATACATTTAAATATATATACTATCAATTTAAACACTTGATTATATTTCCTCGTTTCTACTAAGCTTAAAGAACGTTCTACTGCTCAGAACACAAAAAAAGGCAACATTTTCATTTTAAAAATCTGAAGCATCTTTTTTCAGTTCTTCAGCATCACAAGAAACATTAGACGATGTGCTGAAGAAAAAAGACGCGTTTGCTCACGTTTGCTTATATACTTGATTTAGAGAAAGTTACCGCTAAAACATGATATTTTTACATTTAGAGAAAAGAACTCCTGAAGCCTCCAATTTCACTGATTGCAAGAACGTATATGCGCAAACCTTTATTGTTTTGTGACTTACAGTGTAAAAATAAATGTTCAAAATGTTTGTACGTTTTGTGTATGTGGTTCTGCTTTTTAAATTGTGTTCATAAAGAAAGTAGAAAAAACCTTCATAATGGATTAACATTGGGGAAATATATACAATTTAGATGAATCTTTTTACAAATTCGGCGGGCCAGATTAAAACGTTTAGCGTGTAGTAGTTTGCCCGTGCCTGGTTCAGACGAGGCTTGAGAAAACGAGTGGATGGTTTTAAAAACCTATTATTCATAATAGTATGAATTGAAATATTTGTATCGATGATGATATACAGTTGGCTCCAGTTAACAAGGGCAGTGGCTTTGTTTGGAGAATTGTCTTTTTAATTTTTTTATTTTTAAATAAACATTTTTATCTTGTCTCACCAAGCAAACGTCAATTTGAGTCGTTGGCGCTGTGGGAGTTCTCGCACAAATTATTTTTTAGCTATTGCGGATTTTGTATATTTTCTATGTTGTGGCGTCACCATTCGATTCACATTTGTTCAATTTACACGATAGTCAATTTTTACCTCAGACTTTCGTCATTATTATGCTCTTGTAATTACACATTAGGCGAACATTTATAACATTAGGGGTCAAAATGAAAGAATAAAGTACAAAATTAACTAAATTCTTAAATACATGTGCCATAATTCATGCTAATGTAACTTCTTCCCGGTTTAAGAACGTTATGAAAATGTGTCTTCGAATTACCATTTCAATCTGTAAATAGAACATTTTTGGGACGTTGTAAAAACAATACAATAAAAATGGCTTGCAAATCTGAAATGTGTTTCAAACGTGTTCCGACACACGCGTGTTTGTCACTGTGAATAAATATTTTTATCGTTATGTTTGGAGTCTTTTTTTATTGATTATTAATTATTTTATTTATTCCATTGTTTTTTAAGAATTGTACATAAGTGTGAAGTTTGCCCTTTTAAAGATGAACTTCTGAATAATCAAGTGTAATGACTTACCGGTAATAAGTTTTAACCTACCAACTTCGAACTAAATGCCAAACCTCGCAGTGCTGCTTTCAGCTTTATTTTATGTTTTTGAATCAAATGAGATATTACTATAGTATTGCAAGATTTTCGAAATCATTGTATTCTTTAAAAACGACATTAGGATGTGTTTTACCATACGTTGTGCGTTGTAAACGTGTGGACTCAATGTCCCAGTCACCCTTTGGGTGACGTCACAGGAAACGTCCTCAGCCGCGTTTGTTGACATATGGCGTCGCATGAGTGGAAGTTTTAGACAATACGGTTTAAAAAAAAAAAGAAATAACGTCGTTGAAGCATGTAGTGATGTTTCCGTTAAGTGAGTAACGTTTTTAAGCTGTAAAGATGCGCGTTATTAAAGAGGAGCGCGAAGACGGAGAATATGAAGCATTCAGAGACAAAGATCAACACGCTGAGGAGAAACCAGGTCAGTGATTCTCCTCATTTATTCAGAAATGCGACAAAATGCTTCACAAAATGTCTACTCTCTGTGTCAGGCTTTTACTAACAGACATGAACGTGCCGCTGTCAGGAGAAAAGAAACAACTACTGGGAAACGAAATGTGTGGGTTTTTTTCTTTGAAGAATTGTGCGTTTCAACCAGTTTTTGAAGAAGACATCATCTACAAATTGTACGAGTTATATACACACATATTTTAGCAGAAAATGTAAAAGAAAAAGTAAACAAAAGCAAGTATTTAAATAGAAACGGAGAAGAGATGAACTGTCGTGTCTAGCTGTCAGATCGACCGAGATGGTGACGTCATCGCGTCCCATTTTACGAATTTTTTATTTTTTATATTATATTTTTTGCTTTACAAAATGTTTTTTTTAGAAGAATTAATTTTGTAAGTCGGGGTGTCACTGTATTCTCTCACTTCCCGGCTGTAAACTTGTGATCAGATTCAAAACCCAATTTTTCTCGTAAATGCAACATTTTAATGAATCACCTGTGAAAACACCTGTTCTTCTGTTCAGTTCTGGTGCAGGTGAAGGAGGAAAGAGAAGAAAAGTGTGAAGTGGAGAATAAACAGCAGGAGCTTTACAACAGTCTAAATACAGAAACTTCTGCTGGTTGTGTAAAGACGGAGAAGAAAGAAACAACAGAAGATGATTCAGTGGTTACTTGTGTTCACTGTGGAGAGGTTTTAAAAAACATCAGTTTCCTTC
>MU204319.1:14614-27692 GCA_017309775.1 Paedocypris sp. Pulau Singkep | reverse complement strand
AGAGTTTCTCATCTTCCAGGAACCTTAACCTTCACACGAGGACTCACACTGGAGAGAAACCCTTCTCTTGTTCTCACTGTGGGAGGAGTTTCGCATGTCCCGGGAACCTTAGTCGTCACGTGAGGACTCACACTGGAGAGAAACCCTTCTCCTGTTCTCAGTGTGGGAAGAGTTTCTCACAAAGTGTTGGTCTTATTAGTCATATGAAGTCACATCAAAGAGAAGTAATAAATGAATAAACATACGCCACAACAGAAATAATACATTACAAATGAATCACGTAAAACCTTTATTGTGAAGATTGTGTTTGGGACAAAACCTGTTTAAACAGACGAGAACAAGACTTAAGAAACTGAATTGATGGATGTAAAAATACCCAATAACATTGATAATAATTTAGATTGAGATGATTATATTGTTAATGATTTATATTAAAGTGCAACTTGATCCTGTTATAATTCATGATGATCATGCATTTTATAATTTTGTCCATGTAATATTGTTGTTTTTGACAATTTTGACTAGTTTTTGACTCAATCTCACCTTGAATCTTTATTGTTGTTAAGCTGTTAAACTGAAGAATTTCTTAGAGCTGTGTACTTAAAGTTTTAAGAATGTTTCTTTTTCAAGTGCACTTTTTCAAGAATGTTGTGAAATTAAATGAAAGTATCAAACACATTTGGGGAATCTATTTTTTGGACAAGTTGTAAGAGGTAAAATAAAGAAAATATGATAGTAAATTGGATTTGAATCTTTTCCTTTGACTTAAAGTACTTAAAGTTACAAAGATATTGCTTTTGATTAATGTCTTTTACAATCCAAAACTGCAATTTACAGAATATTTTTTTTTCAGGCAGACTCAATTCTTTACTGTTTTGTACCTGTTCTTCTGTGAATAGTATATATCTAATGCAACTTTTACAATATATGTTTTTCATGATGTGTTTTGTTACGTATTTAAGTGTGGTTAAAAACATATTACAGAATTCTAAAAGGTGTGTGGAAAAAAAAAGTCTCACATTTTTCCAATAAATATTTTTACACATGTTTGCAGTGTGTTGTGTTAATTAATCTACGGTTTTCACACATTTATTTTATGTAATTTATGTGTATAAAATGTGAGTAAATGAAAATATCCATTGAATAAATTCCTTGAATATTACAGTGAGAAATGCAGATGTTATTTTTTTATTTATGAAACTATATGATTATATGTGTAACATCATCAAATAAACTGTGAAATCTGGTGGAATAGAGTCAAAGTCAAAGTCAAGTCAAAGTCAAAGAAACTTTATTTGTCCCCGAGGGGTCAAAGAGGGATGATGTTTATAAATTTGATTAGTTCTTATGGACCAAATCATCGGTTTGTGGACGACTTACATCTATATTCCTACTTACGACTCAGTTTCCCAGCTACCCTCATGGTGACGTCATGTTTACGGACATTGGCGATTCCTTCAACATGGCGGCGCTCGGTGTTTGTGAGGTAAAATCAAACGTTATTTTATTAAGACTTCTCTCGGTTTGCGACGTTTTATTGAAACGTCACCTGTTTCTTCTGCTGAAACCCTGAACTGAATCATCGACATAACGTGTTTTTATCTCGCGAGACTGTAAAGATGCGCGTTATTAAAGAGGAGCGCGAAGACGGAGAATATGAAGCATTCAGAGACAAAGATCAACACGCTGAGGAGAAACCAGGTCAGTGTTGCTTTATCTTTCACTATCATTCAGTAAAAATTAAGCAGTTTTAGATGTTGGCTTTAAAATCGGGTGTTTTAACGTGAAACTCACTGTTCAGCCCTCAAAGTTCTGTTATTACGTCAAAAGTCAGCTTTTAAGACGTTAGCTTTAAAGTGGTGTGTTTAATAACACTGTTAAGCCATAACACACAGTTCTGTTATTATTCATCATCATAATAAATATTTTGAAATAATGATTTCAAAACGCAAATAATGTAGCGTCCGTTTTCAAAGAGCGGTGGGACTGAGAAGTATGGATTTAAACGTAAAAAATCATTATTTAAAAAAAGATATTTTTTCTTTTAACTCAAAAATGTCTACTGTCTTCAAATCGTATTAACCCTGTGGAGTGTGAAGGGGTTTGAGGCGATTCTGGGGTCTTTTGACGTGCTCTGACATTTGTGCTTATTTTATGTACTTGTAACATTCTACTGACCAAATCATTGTTTTGTTTTTTGCGTTGTGCTACAATATTATGTGTGAAATATGGATTTTATAAAAAATTATATTTGTGTTTGGTATATTTTTGTAAAAATAAAAGTAGATGAAGTAAGGCCATAAAACCCGGCTGAGCATAATGACAGTTTTTTTAGTTCTATATAATTCTTTGCATTTGCTGTTGTTTGTCTAATACACTTAACGTAACGTATTTATTAGTAGCCGTGCCCAAATGGCGGTTCTCTCGTTTGTAATGTGATACTCGCTAAATGAATTTATAATATATTTCGATCAGCTCTCGCCATTAACCTCTATCTGAAATGATATTCTTTATAAAATTTGCTTTGCTGATATGAACTAGTTTTCATCGGCCTTTAGTGTCTTAACAAAAGGGACTCGTCTCACCTAAACATCACGCTCATACATTTCCATATGAATGAATGAGCTTTGAATAATTTACTGGGTAACTAATTTTCAAAACAACAAAACATCTTCTCCAGGTTGACCTTCACTCGGGTTCTTCCTGGTACCTTCTTTGTGTCCTCATCAACAGGCTTCTTCTCCTTTTCGCTCACAGGGCGCCGTCCTTGGTCCTGTAATAGACCGGTGTCTCACAGCATGTAGAAGTGATTGTAACAATAATAAGTCATCTAAATGACAGACAACTGTCAGACTTCAGCAGGTCTGCAAACAATGCAGGCCACATTAAAAGCCCCATAAAAGAAGCTGAACCTCAAAACCCGAAACAGCCCCTTTAAAAAAACAAACCACTGGGAAGTTCAAAGTAATCAGACAAATCTAGTCCGGTTCAAAACCTTATGTTTTAATCTATGTGCAATTTAGGGGAACTGATGTTGAGGGAGAATTGTTTTTAAACATGCGTTGTTGATTTGTATCTGTTCTTCTGTGCAGTTGTGGTGCAGGTAAAGGAGGAAAGAGAAGAAACGTGGGAAGAGGAGGAGAAACACCAGGAGCTTCTCAACAGTCTAAACACAGAAACTTCTGCTGGTTGTGTAAAGACGGAGAAGAGTTCCTCAGAAGAAACAACTGAAGAAGAAGAAACGGTGTTTGTTTGTGGTCACTGTGGAGATGTTTTCAACAACGACAGTTTCTTTCAGACTCATTTAGACGAGTGTTGTCAGTGTGACAAGACATCTGCTGTTTGCTGTGAACTAGAGAGACACATCAGAACTTACACTGGGAAAAAGTTCTATTTTTGTTCTCAATGTGGGAAGAGTTTCTTAAGTAGTGCAAGCCTGAAGACACACATGAAGATGCACACTGGAGAGAAACCCTTCACCTGCTCTCAGTGTGGGAAAAGCTTTTCAAATAAAGCACACTTGAAGACTCACATGAGGATTCACACCGGTGAGAAACCCTACACTTGCTCCCAGTGTGGCCAGAGTTTTGCTCTTAAAGAACAATTGAGAAGACATGTACAAATTCACACTGGTGAGAGTGAAATCAACAATAAATTGTTTCCCTTAGTCAATTCAACAGAAGATGGTTCAGTGGTTACTTGTGTTCACTGTGGAGAAGTTTTAAGAAACATCAATTTTCTTCAGTCAGAATCGAACTCAGAAGGAAATAATTTTACCTGCCATAACTGTGGTAAAGACTTTAGAGGAGAAAGTCACACTGATCATTTACCAAATCACACCACAGCTAAGAAACACCAGTGTCCTCACTGCCACAAGAGTTTTTCTGCCTCCTGTAATTTAAAGAAACACATCAATACTCACAGCAGTGAAAAGCGGTTTGTCTGTTCTCAATGTGGGAAGAGTTTCTCACGTAGAAACTTTTTGACTGTTCACAAGAGAACTCACAATGGTGAGAAACCGTTTCCCTGTCCTCAGTGTGAGAAAGGTTTCACACGTAATACAGGCCTGAGGGATCACATGAGGCTTCACACCGGAGAGAAACCCTTCTCCTGTCCTCAATGTGGGAGGAGTTTCGCACGCTGCTGGAACCTTACTACTCACTTGAAAACTCACACTGGTGAGAAACCCTTCTCCTGCTCTCAGTGTGGGAACAGTTTCTCACAAAGATCAAGTCTTAAATCTCACATGAGGATTCACACTGGTGAGAAACAATTCTCCTGCTCTCAGTGTGGGAAGAGTTTCTCTAAGAGAAGAACTCTGGAGAAACATAGGAGTCGTCACACTGGCAAGAAACCAGTCTCCTGTTCTCAGTGTGGGAAGAGCTTTTTAAATCAAGCAACTTTAAAGGTTCACATGAGGATTCACACCAGTGAGAAACCAGTCACTCCCACCCAGTGTAGCAGGAGATTCACTCTTAAAGCACGTGTGAAACAGCATGTCAAAATTCACACTGGTGGGAGTGAAAACGATAGCACGTCTTGTGCCTCAGACCAAATCAAAGAGGAGGAAAAGGTGTTGGCTTGTGTTCACTGTGGAGATGTTCTAGAAAACAACCGTTTCCTTCAGTCAGAAACTCACACAGAAGATAATTTCACCTGCCATAACTGTGGTAAAGACTTTAGAGGAGAAAGTCACACTGATCATTTACCAAATCACACCACAGCTAAGAAAAACCAATGTTCTCTCTGCCACAAGAGTTTTGCTTCAGCTAGTGACGTAGAGAGACACATGAGGACTCACACCAAAGAGAAACCGTTTGTTTGTTCTCAGTGTGGGAAGCGTTTCACACGTAATGATAGTCTGAAGGAACACACGAGGATTCACACCGGTGAGAAACCCTTCTCCTGCTCTCACTGTGGCAAGAGTTTCGTGCTAAAAAGGAACATGAGGCAGCATGAAAAAATTCACACTCGCACGAGCAGAAGAACCAGGAGATCTCGCGTCTCAGGCCAAATCAAGGAAGAGGAACATGTGGTTTCTTGTGTTCACTGTGGAGATAAAAACACCAGTTTCCTTCAGTCAGAAACGGACACAGAAGGAAATAATTTCACCTGCCATAACTGTGGTAAAAAATTTAGGGGAGAAGATCATTTGCCAAATCACACCACAGCTAAGAAACACCAGTGTCCTCAGTGTGACGAGACTTTTGATTCCCGCGCTGATTTGAGGAAACACTTCACTACTCACTCTCGAGAGACGTTGTCCTTTTGCTCTCAGTGTGGTAAAGCGTTTTCAGACCGAGGACAACTGCATGTTCACGCGAGGAGTCACAACAGCGAGAAACCGTTTCCCTGTTCTCAGTGTGAGAAACGCTTCACGAGTGCTCACAACCTGAAGACTCACATGATACTTCACACCGGCGAGAAACCCTACGCCTGCACTCAGTGTGGGCGGAGCTTCTCTCGTTTCTCCAACCTTGATGTTCACATGTTGAGACACGCGTTTAAGAAAGCTGTTGCCCGTTCTCAGGGTGTGTCCGAGTAAAGTTTCTGTGTTTCACTTTGTTTTAATAGGGCTTTCAAAGTTAACGCGTTAACTCGTGCGATGACTTAAATGTGTTTATTCGCATCAAATTTTATTAACAACATGAACCGCACTTCCGCTTTTTTCGGTATTTTACTTTAAAACCTTATCTGTGTTCCCTTTTCTCTCAATAAAATTTACTTTTTTTTTTTTTTTTTAAATTATAACCTGCGTACCAATTGTTTTCTAGGTAAGAAGAGTATATTACAGTATTTAAACAATATTTTTTTGTGTTGAGTTGAGTTTACATTCATTCATATTTTACACTTCAATATTCAATATTACAAGGTTCTATACTTTTCTTTTTATTAATAATTGGTAATGATAAATAATTATAAATTATAATTATTATTTGCGATTAATCAACTATTAATTTGGTTGAGGATGTGCGATTAACTAGTTATAAAATAATGTTTGACAGCACTATTAATTATATTTTTTAATTTTTTTTTTAAATTTATGTCTAAATCATTGCTCTCTGTAAGGCCCTTTGTGCTTATGAAGGCAAGAGTTAAAGAACGTGACTGTCTGGGTCAGATGAAGTTTAAGATTGTCATTATGAATTATTCATGTACGGTTATTTACTGTAACTCCCATCATGTGTTTCTGTATGTTGTACAAACCTTTAAGACAATTAAGCATGCAGTAGATTTAAAGTAGATTTAGGTTTGATGTAAATATGGTTGAATACGTCTTGGTTCATGTGATTAAACGTAAAGTTTGACGAAGTCTGTGTTTTTTTTTTTTTTTTTTTTTTTTTGTCTAATGCCTTCGACTCTGGTGATAATCACGCCATTAGAAATCATCACATTCTCATGTAGCGCGTGTTTTTCTCGGAGTATAAGTTTGAGCTCTTGCTGACTCGTCTTTAGTGTTTAACGTTTTGTTTTCAAACTTTTTTCAAAGGGCCAGATTTGGTATATAACATTTTCTCAGAGAATTTTCTTCTATTTCATGTTCTCCTGTTTTTTAACCTGTGAGTTAGCTGGTTACTAATTGTATTTCATTGCATTGTTACTCGTTGGCCTGTTCAATCTGAAACTTAAAAAATGGCTCTCGTGAGGTGATGACAGCTGATCTACTGTTCCATGAGGAAACATTCCATGTTAGAAATATACAAATTTGAATCGAATTTAATTGAAAAAGCCTTTAATTGTCCCACAGCCGGGACATTTAGTATTACAAGCCAAACGATAGATTGAGAGTGGAAAAGTAGAGAAAATATTGAAATTGAAAATGTAGTGATTTTTTATGAGTGAGTTGAGAGTCATGTTTAGATTTTGGAGAACGTCTGTATTCTCTGCCACGACTCTATTTCCCAGCTACCCTCACAGTGACGTCATATAGACGTGCCGCTCCTTACGAGCAAAACGTCATTTCAACATGGCGGCGCCCGGTGTAGTTTATGAGGTAAAAATCAAACGTTGTTTTCATTGAACTTCTCTTTGTGCGACGTTTAACCGAAGCGTCATCTGTTTCTTCTGCTGAAACCCTGAACTGAATCATCGACATAACGTGTTTTTATCTCGCGAGACTGTAAAGATGCGCGTTATTAAAGAGGAGCGCGAAGACGGAGAATATGAAGCATTCAGAGACAAAGATCAACACGCTGAGGAGAAACCAGGTCAGTGTTGCTTTATCTTTCACAGTCATTCACTAAAAACAAACCAGTCTCATATGTTGGCTTTAAAACCGGGTGTTTAGTAACGTGAAGCTCACTGTTAAGACGTAAAACTGTTCAATTCATGTATCAAAAAGTAAGATTTTAAGACGTTAGCTGTGTAACTAAAAGTTCAGTTCGATCTAATTAACCAACTGAAGGGTTATTTAGAGGTCTGAAGGGGTTTTGGGGGCTCCTCATCATATATAATTTATTAATCAGATCTTTATTTTACTAGTTTGTTTGAGACTGAGTTTTTGTTCTTTTTATCTACCATTTTATTCTACCATTTTTAAAACATTGAGATGTTAAATTTAGTTTCTGTATTAGAAAACCAAATCTCATGAATAGTTTTTCCACGTCTTGGTGTTTTTTTTTTGTTTTCTAATTTGAGTAAAATACTCAAGTTCTTTTAAAATGACATACTTTGCCTTACAGCAGTTCGAAAAAAACCATCACAGTTTTGTCTCGTGCATGAAAATAGAAAAATGTTGAATTTACTGAAATAAACTTTGCTCCCACATAACCAAAAAAGACCTATTGTCTTCAAATCAACAGTGTTAGACTTCAGCCTCTAGAGTTTAACTGTAGATGTAAGTGTAAACCTGGTCTACTAACATTGAGCGAGGTTTAATATTAGTCTCACCACTCTGAAAAAATGATACCTTATAATGGACACGTAGAACCGTAACAATAAGTCGTCTAATTAAAGTTGGACGTTTGAGTTTTAATTGCGTAGAAAGAGGAACAAACTGTCAGACAGTGAAGTCACTTCAGCAGGTCGGCAAATATTGCGTTCCACATTAACCTATAATACAAGTCACATACAAAACTGGATTGTTCTAAATATTGAAGAGAAATCGAATCATATTCAAATGCCAAGTTTTCTTCAACATGCGATTTCGAGAACTTGTTGTAGAGACCGATTCACTTTTTAACCGCTTTGTACGTGTTCTTCTGTGCAGTTGTGGTGCAGGTGAAGGAGGAAAGAGAAGAAACGTCTGAAGTGAAGAATAAACACCAGGAGCTTTACAACAGTGTAAATACTTCTGATAGTTGTGTAAAGACGGAGAAGAGTTCCTCAGAAGAAACAACTGAAGAAGAAGAGACGGTGTTGGTTTGTGGTCACTGTGGAGATGTTTTCAACAACAACAGTTTCTTTCAGACTCATTTAGACGAGTGTTGTCAGTGTGACAAGACATCTGCTGTTTGCTGTGAACTAGAGAGACACGTCAGAACTTACACTGGGAAAAAGTTGTTTTTTTGTCCTCAATGTGGGAAGAGTTTCTTAAGTAGTGCAAGCCTGAAGACACACATGAAGATCCACACTGGAGAGAAACCCTTCACCTGCTCTCAGTGTGGGAAAAGCTTTTTACATAAAAGATCTTGGAAGACTCACATGAGGATTCACACCGGTGAGAAACCCTACACTTGCTCCCAGTGTGGCCAGAGTTTTGCTCTTAAAGAACAATTGAGAAGACATGTACAAATTCACACTGGTGAGAGTGAAATCAACAATAAATTGTTTCCCTTAGTCAATTCAACAGAAGATGATTCAGTGGTTACTTGTGTTCACTGTGGAGAAGTTTTAAGAAGCATCAATTTTCTTCAGTCAGAATCGAACTCAGAAGGAAATAATTTCACCTGCCATAACTGTGGTAAAGACTTTAGAGGAGAAAGTCACACTGATCATTTACCAAATCACACCACAGCTAAGAAACACCAGTGTCCTCACTGCCACAAGAGTTTTTCTGCCTCCTGTACTTTGAAGAAACACATGAATACTCACAGCAGTGAAAAGCGGTTTGTCTGTTCTCTGTGTGGGAAGAGTTTCTCACGTAGAAACATTTTGAATGTTCACAAGAGAACTCACAATGGTGAGAAACCGTTTCCCTGTCCTCAGTGTGAGAAAGGTTTCACACGTAATACAGGCCTGAGGGATCACATGAGGCTTCACACCGGAGAGAAACCCTTCTCCTGTCCTCAATGTGGGAGGAGTTTCGCACGCTGCTGGAACCTTACTGGCCACTTGAAAACTCACACTGGTGAGAAACCCTTCTCCTGCTCTCAGTGTGGGAACAGTTTCTCACAAAGATCAAGTCTTAAATCTCACATGAGGATTCACACTGGTGAGAAACAATTCTCCTGTTCCCAGTGTGGGAAGAGTTTCTCTAAGAGAAGAACTCTGGAGAAACATAGGAGTCGTCACACTGGCAAGAAACCAGTCTCCTGTTCTCAGTGTGGGAAGAGCTTTTTAAATCAAGCAACTTTAAAGGTTCACATGAGGAGTCACACCAGTGAGAAACCAGTCACTCCCACCCAGTGTAGCAGGAGATTCACTCTTAAAGGACACATGAAACAGCATGTAAAATTTCACACTGGTGGGAGTGAAAACGATAGCACGTCTTGTGCCTCTGACCAAATCAAAGAGGGAGAAAAGGTGTTGACTTGTGTTCACTGTGGAGATGTTCTAGAAAACGATTTTCTTCAATCCGAAACTCACACAAAAGAACATAATTTCACCTGCCATAACTGTGGTAAAGACTTTAGAGGAGAAAGTCCCACAGATCGATTACCCAATCACACCACAGCTAAGAAACGTTTTTTTTGTTCTCAGTGTGGGAAGAGTTTCTCACGTAAAGAAGGTCTGAAGGATCACACGAGGATTCACACTGGTGAGAAACCCTTCTCCTGCTCTCAGTGTGGCAAGAGTTTCACTTTAAGAACAAACATGAAGCAACATGAAAAAATTCACACCGGCCAGAGTAGAAAAAAATCAGTCAGAGAAAAAATCAGTTTGACTCAGAGAATCAAAGAGGAAAAGGAGTTCACTTGTGTTCACTGTGGAGAGGTTTTAAAAAACATCAGTTTCCTTCAGTCAGAAACTCACACAGAAGATCATTTCACCTGCCATAACTGTGGTAAAGACTTTAGAGGAGAAAGTCACACTGATCATTTACCAAATCACACCACAGCTAAGAAACACCAGTGTCCTCAGTGTGACGAGGCTTTTGATTCCTGCGCTGATTTGAGGAAACACTTCACTACTCACTCTCGAGAGACGTTGTGCTTTTGTTCTCAGTGTGGTAAAGCGTTTTCAGACCGAGGACAACTGCATGTTCACGCGAGGAGTCACAACAGCGAGAAACCGTTTCCCTGTTCTCAGTGTGAGAAACGCTTCACGAGTGCTCAACACCTGAAGACTCACCTGAGGATTCACACCGGTGAGAAACCCTTCACCTGTCCTCAGTGTGGGCGGAGCTTCACTCAGTCCTCCAACCTCGACGCTCACATGATGAGACACGCGTTTAAGAAAGCCGTCGCCCGTTCTCAGTGTGTCCGAGTAAATTCATCGTCCTGATTTACTTTGTTTGAATATCAATTCTATTAAATTAAATCCAAATCTATTTTGAAGGCCAATGATTGTCATTATGAATTATTCATGTATGTTTACCTATTTCTGTACGTTTAAACCTTTTAAGCCAATTATGCATGCAGTAGATTCTGAAGTAGATTTAGGCTTTATACGTTTGAACGAGTCTTGGTGCACAAGATGACACGCAAAGTTTGATGAAGCAAAGTCTTTTTTTTTTGCCTTGTACCTTGTTTGGCTGATGGATAGGACCATCACATCATGAGAAATTGTCCCGTATAAATATGAGCAATTCCTGACTCGTCTTCAGTGACTTGTGTTGTGAATAAAGCATATTTGTTACCCCAGCAATGGTTTTCTCATTCTTTTTTTTTTTTTTTTTTCATTTTCTTGCCTCACTGGTGTAACAGTCCTGCTCTACTGCTCCTCCTGGTGGCCGCCTCAGGAAGTGGCAGGGTCGTTAGTGGCACCTGAACCCAATTCTGGCTCAGTATTTAAGCAGCAAAGAGTTGAAGTCTGATGTGATTGTTGTGTCTTTGATTTGGAGTTTTAACACGGTCTAGTTAAAAAAATTATAATAAATGTCTTGTGTTCACTGACTGTCGTGCTGTTCTGTCTAGTAAGTTTCTTTATTTAGCTTGTGTAGACATCTACTGTAGACATTACTTCACTTGCTCCTCTTTTTGTAAGTCGCTCTGGATAAAAGCGTCTGCCAAATGACTGTAAAGTAGAGTTGTTTTGGTCATTGAAGTCTGTTTTTTTTGCTCATTCATAAAAACACTTCATGAGAGACACACACCTCCTCAGAAAGGAAGGGATTTTAGGTAGGAAAAGCCTCAGAGTCTAACTGTGTGGAAAAAAAGTCAACAAAATAAATCTGGATTAACATATAAGTCGTCACATTGAAGATAATTTAAAAAACAAATACAGACTAGTCAAAAACAAAATTCATCATTTACAACTTAATCACTTTATTTCGCTCTTTATGAGCAACATATTTTTGAGACAAATCCTGGTTAGACTGGGCTTTACCTGTCAATAAGACTTGAGAAAAGGAGTGAATGGTTTTACAAATTGAAATTGTTGTACAGATAAAATTAGTGTTTTTGGTTTGGTTTGGCCATGTTAGCGCTCTAAGGTCAGTTTCCAAGCTTGCGACTTGGAGAATTGAGGCGTGTGGTGAAGAGCATTCTGGGTATTCCTGTTCTTCTCCAGCTACTTCCTTCTCTTGTCTCTCATCCCGGTCTTTTTGATCATGAAGAAATGCTTGAAACGTTCCAGCAAATGTTGTAATTGCTGACTCGCTAGTTCAACCTCCTCAGGTTTTCCTGGATTGCCTGGTGTAGTCTCGTCTTCTTCGTCCACCTCAGTCTCCGTTAACAGCTTCTATTTAGACGAAGAGCTTGTCCTCAGATACTGAAATGCTACTTATCAGAGATCTGTGACCACTTCTGACACCAACTGTTACCCAGAAGACTTGGGGTTAGGTCGGAACGGGAAAATAAGTCGAATAAGTCGGCAATGATATGGTGAAAGCAAAAAATATATATATATTTATTATCCTTTTTTGTTTTACAAAAATTAAGGCATAAACAACATATTTCCTATGATAAATAATTGCGGTGAATTCGTCTCCGTGAGACCTGTAGTGTACAATTCTACGGGTGGTTCTCTTGACATTTCACCTTAAAAATACTTTTTTTTTTTTTTTTTTTTAACAGAATAACTTGTATTCTGACAATAATAGAAATACTCACACATTTCTGAAAGCACAAATAAACAAATACCTGCATTCAACTGGTTTTGTTCCGGACAACAACAACAACAGGTAAGTGACTGGACGACTTTTTAAACAAAGACACGGGAAACAACACAATATGCAAATAAAACACAAATATTTCTGCTAAGTGATGTGGACAAGTACAGAAATCGTTAAATTAATAAAGATATAATAATATACCGTAAGGATATAAATACAGTTTAGATAAGAGCGTCACTAGATTTAAAGAAATATTTTATTGCGACAAGGAAATCAAAATCTTAAACACTTGTTGCCGCCTTTTTTCATCACTAAACTGTAATACTGTCTCTGTTCAAAATGTAAACGAAAAAATAAGTATATTTTTAAAAACTAACAATCGATCTAACTTTAACACAAACAAACATCTCACCTTTGTTGTTTATAATTGTGTAATTGTAAAAAGGTTGTAGATTTAGTCTAATTTTATAAAGATGTCTGACATTTTATGCATTTGACATGTATGTATTACTGAATACATTAAATTCTGCTGTGAAAACACTGTTCCATCTAGAGTGGTACGGCATTTCGCTAATAACAAGCCGTGGGTGACCTCTGAGATTAAAGTCCTCTTAAAGGAGAAGAAGAGAGCGTTCAGATCCGGGAACAGGGAAGAACTCAGGTGTGTACAGAAGGAGCTGAGGAGGAAAATTCGAGAGGGAA
>MU204318.1:8981464-8993964 GCA_017309775.1 Paedocypris sp. Pulau Singkep | reverse complement strand
TCTGTTGCAATATTAAATTTGAGCCATAAATAATTGTTGGAGCAGGATGACGTGCAGTTGTGTAATGAAGATGCAGTGCTGCCTCTCATCATCACTGAAGCGCATGTTCTCGGTTCAGAGAAGTTTCCGGCGTCGTGATGGGTTGAGATTCATTGCACGTCTCGTGTTCCTCCGTAATAACCAGCCTTTGAGACTTCTGACCAAAAGGCTTTATCAGCATATTTAAAAAAAATATTCATTAAGGTTTCTGGGTCACGTTGATTGTCGCTTTAAAAACTTTCTAAAGTTTGTGTTTGGAGGGAGTGTGATTAATGATCATTAATGGATAGAGCTGGTAAAACACGGTGCACACGCTCTCGTTTGCAAATTTACTCTGAATATTTCATGCTTGAACATCTCCAATTATTTTTGCTCACTGGGAATGTGAACATACAGAATTTTGAATCGGGCCAAAAAGTGGCAAATTATATATTGTAAACTTCTTCAGTCTTTTTATTCTCTCGCCGTGTGCGAACATCTCTGCCTTGCACTGAGAATCATCGGTGACACCAGCCACCCGAGTCACGGACTGTTCTCTGTGCTGCCCTCGGGTCGACGCTACCGCAGCATTGGAGCACGCACCAGCCGACTGAGAGACAGCTTTTTCCCCCGGACTGTCAGGATGCTGAACACAGCTAGTGTATAACAACACACACTCTACTGCTAAACCTTGTTTAAAAATTGTTATACTGCTGCACCTTACCTTTAATATATTTAATATATAATATATAAACACTGGTATTTTTTTTTTTTTTTTTACTTTTTTATACTTTTTGCACTGCTACTTGTTCCTTGTTACTTGTACTTGATCTGTAATTTGTTTGTCTTGTTTGTACCGTACATTGCACTATTGGAGTTTGCACCTAGGTTTTTCCACTCATCACAGCTCCCACGCTGGGGTGATGTGACAATAAAAGTGATTTGATTTGATTTGCTCTCTTATCATTGGGGTGATGGCATCACCTGTGCCTGCTGATTAGCGTGTAGATTGCTCTCACCTGTGGCTGAGCGCTGTCCCTGGTCCTGAACCCTCTGCTGGCGCTGCCCCTGGTCCTGCAATGTGCTGGTGTCCCACAACACACTGCTACGTGGCGACGGCTGTTTCGTGAGGCGGGAATTTCATTAGCTGAGCCCAAACATCTTTTTTATTTGATAAATATTTTGTAATAATTGTGATAAAAACAAAACACGTAAATAATGAGTACTGTGGTGCTGTACTAAAGTAAAAGAATGAAATCAGTTTGTTTACCTTTCCGGAGCAGGTGTGTGAGCACTGAAGCACTAAAAGTTAGTACACACACATAAAGATATAAAAAGCAATAACACTGACGAATAAACAACAAAACAAAAGCCAATTTATGCTTAAAACCTCTGAGGTCACAAGGCACAAATGTTTTATGACAAATCAGTTTGACGAAGAGCAAAAGATCTCTGACACGCCTCAGTCACACACACACACACACACACACACACACACACACACACACACACACACACACACACTATCAGTCTGCCATATAAACAGAGAAAAGGAGTAAAACGGGGAGACAGACATGACATGCACACTATAGCGTGAAAGACCATGAATAGTGCTGACGCTGCCATGTTTTCTACCAACCAATCAGAATGAATTGTTGTGTTGCCACATGTTTCTGTTGCTTTTTTTTTTTTTAGACGTATCTGATTTAGAAGAGAAACTCCCAGAGAGACAGCGAAACTTCAAGTGAATTCTAAAGCTCCAGGCCTTTTTCTTTCTGCTTACATCCTTAACTTCTAAATGTTCACCATCATCTCTGTTGCTCGCTCTGAGGCGTGAGACCGTCCGTGTCTTTCCTTCAGTTTCTGCTTCAGCGGCTTTGATAAGAATCCCACCTCATCTGGTCTGTTAGTGGAAGAATGAAGTCTGGTCAGGTAATGAAACTGCTCTACCGACTTGAACGACTCCTGAGATGTTTCTCATGCTTCCAGAGATTGGGATTGTTCAAGTTCGATCTCCTAGTAAATCATTTCTGAACAGGCCGGTCTGAGGGAAAGTTAACTATCAGTAAAGTCACATCAAACCGGAAAGAAGTGAAACAGAAATGGATACAGAATTAATTTCACAAGCAAATAATGTTTGTCTCCCTCCTCAATGTTTAAGACGGAATCAATTATGCATGTTCAGTTTCGACAGACAGAAGATAAAAAGTCTGGTCTTTTAAAAAAACTAGACTCTCTCTTTATCTCTCTCTCTCACACAAACACACACACTCTCTGTCAGTCTTGCTTGGAGTTGTCCGTCTCTAAGAATATGATCTCTTCATTAGAGTAAAACTCTGAATTGAGAGATTATATATTTATATAATCCAGAGGTGTGACATTGTGGCACCTGAGGAATGGGCGGAGTCAGACCTTATAGAGTCTGCAGAGGATGTTGCGCTCAGAGCAGAGCAGCAGAGTCACGGGTCGGGACACGGTGTTTTACTCCATTTCCACAAGGTTGCAGTGCAAAGGTGAGAGGAACGTTTCTTTCACTTCTGAACCAGCTTCTGGAGATACAGATTACACACTGGCCACTTTCACTATTAAGATTTCCTGTTGAAATATTGTTGAAGATCTACGCAAATGACAAAACGTAATCTGTGGACTTGTCGAGGAGAAGTGTAGATGTGTCCAGTAAGAGTTTAACTTGAGCTGGTCTTCATCTGAACTCTGGTCTGCTCCTGGTGTGATAAACCTGACCACACGCTCACAGACTCGTGTTCCTGTTTTCAGGTGACACGCCTGGTTGAGAGAAATGCCGGCGCCCGGCGTGTGTCTGAACATCCTCTCTGAGCGAAACCTGAAGGAGGGTCAGGGTTCTGCTCTCAATCCCCAGAGCTTTCTGGGTCAGGACTTCCAGAACATGAGGCGCTTCTGTCTGCGGGAGCGGCTGAGATTCACCGACAGCCTCTTCCCCCCCGAGAGCAAGTCCATCGGGCCGGTCCGGCGCACGGCGCTGCCCCTGGTGGAGTGGAGGAGGCCGCACGTACGCATCCGTCTCCAGCTCCTGAAGCAGTAAAGATAAGCAGAGCAAACACAACCTCTCTAACCGGCGTTGTGATTGTTTCCCGCTGCAGGAGCTGCTGCCAAATCCGGTTTTCATTGCTGAAGGAACGTCCAGATTCGACTTTGTCCAGAGCGATCTGGGTCCGTCACTCACCGAGTGAACACACACACACACACACACTTTGAACACTGCGCGTTATCAGTGTAGTGGCACTTTTATAGGGTTAAAGATTTACAGTCTCACGAGTCCAGGCAAAGTGTTGATATCAGGGAGGTTTGTCGTAAAATTTTGAGCGGTTGGATCACATGTGAAAAATCATCTGATTAACCGTTGAAATTGATGGAAGCAAATCATTGAATCTGGGGCTTTTTGAGTTTCTCCTTCCATAATTCTGATATGTTAAGAACATTTTAACATAGTGGGTCCGGTCTTGTGTAGTAAGTGTGTGTGTGTGTGTGTGTGTGTGCGCAGGGAACTGCTGGTTCCTGGCGTCGGTCGGCGCTCTGACATCACACAGACGGATCATGCAGCAGGTGGTTCCGCAGGACCAGAGCTTCTCTGTGGATTACACTGGGATCTTCCACTTCCGGGTAAAGCTGGTTCCATCACGTCTGCACTCCTTCTCGCCAGCTGAAATATATACCTGGTTCACCTAGAGAAGGAAATGACGCAGTGAGCTCCACGAAGGTGGAAGGTGGAACTAGTTCAGGGGTCTCAAGCGCAGACGCCATCAGAGCCACTTTAACGCTCCAGAACAAAGCGGCGAACTGAAAATGTCATTGTCATATTATTCCGAGTTTGGAGCAATGGTTCCTTGGTGGATTTGCAGTGTCGTATGGCTTTTAACTTCGGGTCTCCGGCCACGCTGAGAGGGCTTTCTGAGCTGCTGTTCTAAACTTCTACGGGTCATCATCAGGGTTTCAGCTTCCCAGTCTGTTTCAAGTCATTTGACATGAGTCTTGATTCAAGACCAACTGCCAGTTTGATTGAGAACCTCCTGTAGTAGAACAAGTTCCTGTCCAACCAATCAAAATACATACACCCGATGGCGCGGCAAAGCTTAACTGGTATAATGCAGAGAACCATCTTGATTCGGCCCCTAGTGGCCAGACCGACACACACACACACACACAGGAACATCACACGACTGTCCAACTGTTCTTGCTCTGGTCTTCTCAGTTCTGGAGGTTTGGATCCTGGGTGGACGTTGTGATTGATGATAAGCTCCCGACCATCGACGGCCAGCTGGTGTTTGTCAAATCCAAAACGCCGAGCGAGTTCTGGCCGGCTCTACTGGAGAAGGCCTACGCTAAGTGAGCTCGTACCTTCTTTACACTGCACTCATTCCCAGTCTCTGGCTGAGGACAAAACTTTCCCAGATTCGCTCTCAACCTTTCTGGAATGAGGCCAGTTTGTGTGTGTTACAGAGTGTGTGGCTCGTACGCAGACATGGATGCTGGGAACATCTCAGAAGCTCTGATGGACTTCACCGGAGGACCACACATGTCCATCAAGCTCAGCCAGGCCACAGACGAGCTGTGGGACGTCCTCAGACGAGCCGGCCAATCAGAAGCCTTGATGGGGTGTGGCACAGCCGCGGGGGTGAGAGCGCAACACCGCACTCATGAGTTACAGCACGATACATGTCGGTCGTTATCTCCTGGGGTTGCTTTCCTCTCATCGCTCTTCTTCTGCCTTTTGTCTCTTCTACCTCACCTGATCTTCCTGTTTGTGATGTTTTTCAGTCAGCAGAGCAGAACAAAGTTCTTCCTAACGGGCTGGTGGAAATGCACGCGTACACCATCACAGGAACTGCCCAGGTGCGGAGACCATCTTGCTCATGCTGGTCTCTTCATACTCCAGTCTGTGTCTGCCTCAGGTGTTCTGTGGGGGACGTCCCGTCAGACTGGTCCGGATCTTCAACCCCTGGGGAGAGGGCGAGTGGAACAGGGACTGGAGCGACAGGTCGGGACTGAGAGCGGAGATCAGATGCGCGATGGTTTCTCACCCCTCTCTCTCTCTCTCTCTCTCTCTATCACCCTCTTTCTGGATCTGCTCATTTTCTCTCATTCATTTCTCACTCAATCATCTCTTCCTCCTCCTCTAACGTTAAGATTCTCCCACAAACGGAACCCAGCTGTAAATCTGAGTAGAACACGCTGTGCTGAGTGTAAGTGACAGCAGAAACGCTCCTTTCAGGTCTCCACTGTGGGACACGGTTCGGCCTGAAGACAAGAAACTCAACATTGTGCTGGACAACGGAGAGTTCTGGTGAGGGCAAGTCTGTCACGCGCGTGTGTGTGAGGAACATACGAGCTGGTGGTGGAGCTGAGCACACGTGTCTAGTGATAGCTCAGTGTGTAACCCCTCAGTCGTGGTTTGTGTGCAGGATGTCGGTGGAGGACTTCTGCCGGCACTTCTCTGAGGTGGACGTTTGCTGCGCGGATGTGAATATTCTGGCTGGCGGCGGTGGCTCCTCCTCCTGGAAGAGCGAAGTTCACCGCGGCCAATGGGTGACGGGCACCACAGCGGGAGGCTGTTCCAATAATCTCGGTGATCCGCCCCTCTGCCCCTCAGCGATTGGCTGCTGCTGATCTCATCTGCTCGTGTCTCGTGCTCGTGTCAAAATGTTCCACAGCTCCTTTAGACTGTTTAACTAAAGCAAGCAGAACTTTAAAGTGCTGATTCCCTCAGAAACTGTCGGATCTCAGTGTCTGAAGCTTCTGGATGCTCCGGGCCTTGTGAGGGTTCCACGCTCCTCTGGCTCTTCTGGTCTGAGATGTTTGTCCTCATTTCCAGAGAGTTTTGGTCAGAATCCTCAGTTCCGCGTGACGTTGCAGAAGCAGGACGGAGATTCCAGAGACGGAAACGCTCCCAGTCTGCTGGTGTCTCTCATGCAGAAATCCCACAAGAGAAACAGACACCTGGCCATCAACCTTCACATCGGCTTCAGCATCTACCAGGTACACACACACATCGTCTCTCAGACACTGAAGGACGTTAAAGCAGAAGCTCTTCTCTGCAGGTCCCTGAGCATGTGAGTGTCTGACCTCTGACCTGGAGTTGGACTGGACTGGAGAAGGGCATCATGGGTGTTTTCTGATCAGTTGAAGGAGACGAGTGAGAAGTTTCCCGCCTCCTTCTTCAGAAGCAGCGTTCCTGTGGGGAAGAGCGGCAGCTTCCTGAACGCTCGCGAGGTCATGGAGTTCTTCCGGCTCCCGGCCGGTCACTACCTCATCGTTCCTTCAACCTTCAAGCCGGGCGAAGCTTCGTCATTCATTCTCAGCGTCCACACCAGGACGGGGGCGGCGGTCCGGTGAGACTCCTCCATCCCGGTGACATCACGGCTGTGTAACGCGTGTGTGTGTCTGCAGGGACGGTTCTGGACGCGGTCTGAGCAGGAAGAAGGTGAAGCTGCTGGTCTCAGCAAGTGTTGAAGGTCAAACCTGTGTGTGTGTGTGTCCTTCAGATCATTCCCCGCCACGCCGACGAGAGCTTTAGCCTGTTCCAGCAATACGCAGACCAGGTTCCACCCGCACACACACACACACACACACACACACACACACACACACACACACTTGTTAAATAGTAACACACACTTTTACATTGTGAAGAACAGAAAGATGCTGCTCAGTAATGTTGAGCTTTTGTTTAGTTTGGGGAAGTGAATGCTGAACAGCTGCAGAGACTCCTGGACGACCACCTTCTGAACGGTGTGTGTGTGTGTGTGTGTGTGTGTGTGTGTGTGGACGCTGATGAGGATCCTCTCTACATCTGTACAGGAATCAGCTTAGACCTGTGTAAGAGTCTGGTGGCGCTGATGGACGTATCCTTCACTTTGTGTGTGTGTGTGTGTGTGTGTGTGTGTGTGTGTGTGTGTGTGTGTATTTTTGAATATAGAACCCTGAATGCAGGTGTAGCACGTGTGTCAAATTAAATATATATTTTATCTATAGATATATATCAATTACATTTACACTTTAGCTATATGTCCTAAGCCAGTAGGTCCGGCTATGGAGGTGGAAAATAATAGTAACAGTCGTATAGAACAACTAGGAAACATATTTATTAATAAAACAAAATATTTGGTCTCAAAATGGAAAAGTACATTTCTCTGAAAAGAATTTCAACCAAATTATAACCTCACAAAATAACAAAAGTAAAATCACAATTATACCCAAATCTTTTCCTTAGTATAACCGAAATTAGGATGCACAAATGATTTACAATAACAACCTTTGCAATAACGCTTGGAAAATTCAACCATTCAGTTTCAAAACTGAACTCAACAATATAATAATATAATAATAATAATTGAACCTTTATTAGTCCCTCAGATACAACCCTTCACAGTATTCAGGAATCAAAATAACAGTTCAGACAGTTCAGTTCTCCAAAGGAAAAGATATATCCGGTCCAGGAACACAAGAAATAAAATGTAGATATTCCTTGGGAAAGAAAAATAATTGGAAATTCTCCTACTATTCCATCAATGGTTCAAAAATCGGTTCTGGTCTTGCTGGGTAGGCTCGCCATAAGTTTGTTCACAGTTCCAAAATAGGGAAAATCTGGACCGAAAAAGACTTGACCTGCATGTACATCAGGTTTTAGCACACAGTAAACTTACTGCTTAGAGATTCATATCAGTTACACACCTCTTCATTTTTATACAGATAACATATAAACAGTCATTGTTTCTTACATTACACAACACATTTTCGTTATGCTTCTTTACATTAGGCACCATTATGTTACACAACAACACCCGTTCGTTCGTCCTTGTCAACAACACGCTCGTGATATTCTATATACATTCAGTTTTCCATCATCAATGTAAACATTGAAAACAGTACTCACCAATCTTTTTCATGTATTAACATACAAAAATTCCCCAAAACCTTCAGACACTCTTCCAAACTATTCCGTCCTCTCTTCAAACTTTTCTATCATGCTCGCGTTTCTCCGGAACGAAAACAAACATGGCCGCCGCTATTCCGTGTTCCATGCGGTGGGCGGGACTTCCGTTCAGACTAAACTCCGATTGGATACGAATTGCACGTCAATCATTTCAACCCGAACTATTTATACTTTATTTCTAACGATCTCTTATCTATTTATTTTTTAGTTTTAGGTTAATTTTTCGATTGTTTAAGATAATCTAAATTAAGAAAATCTTACTTTATTACTTTTTTCATAATTTTAACAGGGTTACACAGGTTTTAGTGTTGTGCGTGTGTGTGTGAGACTTCTGCATGTGTGTGTGTGTCTGTGTGTCTGTGTGTGTGTGTGTGTGTGTGTGTGAGACTTCTGCATGTGTGTGTGTGTACGTGTGTGAGACTTCTGCATGTGTGTGTGTGTGTGTGTGTGTGTGTGTGTGTGTGTGAGACTTCTGCATGTGTGTGTGTGTGTGTGTGTGATCTTTAAGCAGCTGTGCAGCTCAGTGTGACTGGGAGACTGAGTGAGTTTGAGTGTCTTCGCTTCTGGAAGCAGGCCGTGTGGCTGAAGGTGAATGTTCTATCACACACACACACACACACTCACACACACACAGGTGACACAGATGTGTGTGTGTGTGTGTGTGTGTGTGTGCGTCAGGAGGTTTTCTACCGCATGGACGTGTCTCACACTGGAACTCTGTCTCTGCGGGAGCTACACGACGCGCTGCAGGCCGCAGGTCAGCACACACACACACACACACACAGCAAGCGAGTGTGAGGCTGATGTGTGTGTGTGTGTGTGTGCGCAGGGTTCCAGCTGAGTGACAGTATGCTGAACCTCATGGCTCTGCGCTACGGAGACTCTGGAGAAATCACACTCCACAACTTCATCTTCCTCGTCCTGCGCATGGACTGCATGGCTAGTGAGTGTGTGTGTGTGTGTGTTAAAGAGTGTGTGTGTGTCTGACTGAGTGTGTGTGTGTGATAGCGTGTCTGTGTGTGTGCCTGAAAGAGTGAGTGTGTGTTTGTCTATCCTGTTTTGTGTGTGTAAGTCTGAAAGAGTGTGTGTGTGTGTGTGTGTGCCTGACAGAGTGAGTCTGTGGGTGTGTCCATCTTGTTTTGTGTGTGTGTGTGTGTGTGTGTGTTCTGACGGTGTGTGGTGCTCCTGTGCTGCAGAGACGTTTAAGAGGCTGTCGGCTGGAGCGCGGGACCTGACGCTGGGAGAAAACGAGGTGAGGATGACTGTGTGTGTGTGTGTGTGTGTGTGTGTGTGCGCGTGAGTGTGTGTGTGTGACGGTGCTGTGTGTTTCAGTGGATGAACCTGACGCTGTACTCCTGAAGCAGACCATCACTGACCGGTTCTTCCTGTAATAAAGCAGCTGATGTAATAACACCTGTAATAATGCTCTGGTTGATGTCTACGCGGTTCAGCTGTGGATCTGCTGCTTTGGCTCCATCTGCTGGTCAGGATCAGAAAGACACAGACGTCTCCGTCACAGACGCGTTTATTGAGTGAGAAACGATTAGACGCTAATGTGATGATACATTAGTAATGCAAGAAATACATGGAAAACCTTCTCTGGCAGCAAAAGTATGGTTCGCTGTGAGACATCATCATTACATAATATTTCTCACTGTGTGTGTGTGTGTGTGTGTTTGTAAAGAGAGAAAAAAATCAGCGCAAAAATGCATACATTGGTTTTTCAAACAACAGATATATTTCAAACACGTGTGTGTATTATTAAGTGAGCTATAATTGAAGGCATTGTGTGAAATTTTTGTTGTTGGGGTCTAACACCTTTGTTAATATTTGGTTCACATTTAGTGTTTAACCAGCGTGAGCTCACTCAAACAGAACCTTACTAGTCATAAACCAGCTCATTTATTATAAACGCGGCAGTCACCCTTGTATTTGTTCACGTGTTGTTCAGTGTTCCGTCATAATGCGTCACTGGTCCGTCAGAATGACAGAAGAGGAAAGGATGAAACGCACCGCATCATCGCCCTCCAGACTCCACACTGCCCCTAGTGTCCACACTCACACACACACACTTTACCTCATGACTGCTCTTTAAGAGGATGTTCTTATAAAGTGTCTTATAAATGAAATCTATACGTATGTACTATAGAGGTATTTACTGCTTGGGACATAAGGAGTTTCTCTGTGTTTCTCTCTGCTGGACTGAGCTCTACTGTGACTGGTCATGACGGTGACCCTGTGATGAGCTGGAGATGTTCTGACCCACAGGAGGCGCTGAGTTACTGGTTCCAGTGGAGAAACAGATGGATCTGGTTGTCCTGTCACTCGGAGCGGCGAGTGTTTGCAGGATGGAGGGACATTCGCAGCGGATCTTCACCATCAGGTGTTTGTCGTTTTAATGCCACCGGTTGGCAGGTGGTTATTGCAGCTCGTGTCACATGTTGTGGTGTAGTGGTGGGCGTGATCACAGGGCGTGCCCCTCAGAGCGAGGTCTCCACGCAGGAGCCGGTGCGGTGGAAGGAGCGGTGGTTGGGGCAGCTCTCGCTGCAGTGGACGATGAGCACGGGGAAGTAGAGAGCATCCTGATAGGCCGGCGGCTCCTCCTCCTCCTCCTCCCCCTGGGCGGGGCGTCCCGTCAGACAGCGGGTGCGCTCGCCGGGGCTCTCGGGCTCGTCCAGGCTCCCGCTCCTCCAGAAGCAGCTGCGGCGCGACCCGTACAGGCGGCTGAGGGAGAAGCGGCTGGCGCTGAAGGGCAGGCGCGGGCTGGCGGCGTTGCAGATGCTGAGGGCGCTGCGCGAGAAGACGGACGAGCTGCTGATGGCGCGGTGGCAGCGCTCGCAGTTCTGCCGCTGCGCCAGGTCCATCAGACCCGCTTCCGAGTAGCTGGGCACGAGCTGCTGGTTGGAGCGGATGTGCCACTCCAGCTCGGTGCTGTCGACGGTGTTGACGCGGGGGATCCGCCTGCAGTACGGCCTCTCGTCGCACGGCGTGACGGGCACGTAATCGGCGCCGAAGAGCTTCTCCACGCGGTAGTGGGCGTAGGCCGTGCGCCGCTCCACCAGCACCCGCAGCGGCCAGGACAGGCTGAGGAACGCCGCCGACCAGAAGACGGAGCCGGAGACGTACCAGGGATGGCGATCGGGGTCGGAGAAGGCGATCACGTACTCCTTGAAGTCCACGTTCTTCAGGTGCATGCCTTCCCGCGCCTCCATGTAGTCGTCCAGACCCTCGTTGTCGGTGAAGAACCTGGAGCGCTGGGTCAGGTAGGAGTTCTCCGACTCCACGTTGGCGAAGCTGAAGCACTTGGTGAACCTCAGCTTGGTGATGGCGTGCTTCTCCAGACCGGCCAGCTGCTTGGAGGCGTCCTTCACGCCGCAGTGGCCGTAGTCGAACTCGGCCTCGGCCACGTGCGTGTTGACCCTCTCGTGGTAGACCTGCGTGGTGGTGTAGGCGTCTCCGTTGCGGTAGCGGGTCACCTGCCGCGTCCGCCGCACGTAGTGGTAGCTGATGGCCTTCCACCAGATGCAAGGCCTGGCCTGCTGCATCCGCCGCGCCCGCTCGTAAACGCCCTCCACGTGCACCTTGTGCTGCAGCTCGTTCCGGGCGTGGCAGTGCCAGCACTCCACCAGGTAGACCACGTACAGCATGACCAGGAAGGCCAGCGGGATGTAGATGTAGCCGTCGGAGCAGGGACTGTCGTGGTAGATGGACGTGCCCTTCTGCGTGCTGCCGAACGTCAGACGGGTGACCTTGGTGACGTGGCACCACACCATGGCGCCCACGCAGCCGTACATCAGCAGCGACAGCAGCAGGCACTTCCAGAACACCTCGCGACACATGGACTTGCTCAGTGACTGCTTGGCCGGACGCTGCTGCTCAACAGAAAAGCACAAGAGTCAGGTGAGACGGGTCAGTGAGGTGAGACTGGTCAGTCAGGTGAGACGGGTCAGTCAGGTGAGACGGGTCAGTCAGGTGAGACAGAACAGTGAGGTGAGACGGTCAGTCAGGTGAGACGGGTCAGTCAGGTGAGACAGAACAGTGAGGTGAGACGGTCAGTCAGGTGAGACGGGTCAGTCAGGTGAGACGGGTCAGTCAGGTGAGACGGGTCAGTCAGGTGAGAGATCAGTCAGGTGAGACGGTCAGTCAGGTGAGACGGGTCAGTCAGGTGAGACGGGTCAGTCAGGTGAGAGATCAGTCAGGTGAGACGGGTCAGTCAGGTGAGAGATCAGTCAGGTGAGAGATCAGTCAGGTGAGACGGGTCAGTCAGGTGAGAGATCAGTCAGGTGAGACAGAACAGTCAGGTGAGACGGGTCAGTGAGGTGAGATGGGTAAGTCAGGTGAGACGGGTCAGTGAGGTGAGGCGGGTCAGTCAGGTGAGGCGGGTCCGTCAGGTGAGAGATCAGTCAGGTGAGACGGGTCAGTCAGGTGAGATGGGTAAGTCAGGTGAGACGGGTCAGTCAGGTGAGACGGGTCAGTGAGGTGAGGCGGGTCAGTCAGGTGAGACGGGTCAGTC
>MU204318.1:8878417-8885917 GCA_017309775.1 Paedocypris sp. Pulau Singkep | reverse complement strand
ACACACACAGTCTCTCTCTCTCTCTCTCACACACACACACACACACACACACACACACACACACACACTCACTCACACACGCACACACATTTACACACACCTGGTTGGAGTGTGTGTGTGCTGTAGCCTCGGCCGCTCTGAGTTTGGCTTGGATCTCTGCAGAAACGTCGCTGTGCTGGTGAAACACGGCTCTGAAACAGAGAGAGAGAGAGCGCTGAGCGAGTGACCTTTGACCCCGACACTGAGACTCGTACTTGACTTTCTCGGTCAGCTGCTCGCTGGTGAGACGGAGGGCGAGGGAGAGCTGTGAGACGGGGGTCAGCATCTCGCTGCTCAGGGCCTGGCAGAGGTCAGAGGTCAGCGCGGGGGTCACGCACACACACACACGCACACACACCTGGTCCGGCCCGGTGCTTCCGCTCCGCTGGGTCTCTCCCGCAGCGTCTGCAGGCGTGACGTCAGGCTGATGGGCGGGGCCGGGGGTGGCCACGCCCTCCTCGGCTTCTCCCGCGACTCCGTGGATCTCCTGCGCGAGGATGGCGAGGTCTTTGGCCAGATCCTGACTCAGCCTGGCACAGGAAGCAGAGGGGCGCGGTCAGGGGAGGGAGCGAGGGGCGTGGCCCGAACGCGCTCGCACCTGGCGATCTCGGCGCTGTGGGCGGTCCAGCCCTGGAAGGCTCCGCCCTCCGGCCCCTCCCTGGACGCGGGCAGGGCTCGCACCGGCGCTCGGGGGGTCAGCGGGGAGCCTGAATGACGGGAGCGTGTGTGTTTAGGGCCGCGCTCACGCTCACACTCGTCCTCGGAGGTGAAGGCGGAGTCCCACCCCTTCTGACGCCTCCGCGAGCCTCACAATCACAGCGGCGGGAGACAGAACAGTGAGACACGCCCAGAAAACCTTCTACCCAATCACTCAGAGGAGACGGTTAATCACGGTTAGTCAGCGGCCACGCCCTACTCACACCTACACAACACACTCTTATTACAGGTCAAAAGATGGAGAAACACAGTTTAGATTGTTGATCAGAATCATTTACCCAGTCTGTGATTCACCTAACCAACCAATAAACCATCAGGAGCTGCAGCAGATGAACTCCACTGATGGAGAGAGAGAAAGAGAGAGAGAGAGAGAGAGAGAGATAGACAGAGAGACAAAGAAAGAGAATGAGACAGAGAGAGACAGAGAGAGAGAGAGAGAGAGAGAGAGACAGAGAGAGAAGGAGAGAGAGAGAGAGAGAGAGAGAGAGAGAGAGAGAGAGACACTTGTCTGTCATCAGTAGTGATTGTGTCACACTCTGTGTAGCGGTGTCATGTGACGCAGCTGGTGATGCTGAGGTGAACACTAGTGTGAGTGTGTTAGTGGGGCGGGGCAGGGCGGGGCGGGGCGTGACTCACTGGCGGTGCTGCTGGTGTATTTGGCGCTGTTGGAGCGTCCGCGCACTAGAGTCGGTCTGCTGACGGCGGCGGCGATCTTACGCAGGGCGGCTTTGGGGTCCGGCAGCAACACCTTACGGGCGGGGCCAGCGCACTCACTGCTGCGGTTGGAGAAGCCCGAGCGGGGGGCGGCGGTCTCGCTGTCGCTGGGCGTGTTGAAGGAGCCGGAGCGCCTCCTGGGGAGAGCGAGGAAGTCCAGGCGGGACGGCTTCTTCACCGAGGGGGCGGGTCTGCGGGGCGGGGCAGTGATGTCAGAGCTCTGAGACGCCCGGTCGGTGTCGGGGCCCTCGGCATCAGAGGCGTCGCCCAGCCGAGCGCGGCGCAGCGCAGAAGCCCGGGTGGGTCTGGGGGCGGAGAGGCTGTTGGAGCGGGACAGCGCCTGACTGACCGCGCCCCTGGGCGTGGCCTCCTTCTGCAGCGGCACTGTGTGTTTCCTCCAGTGCGGCCGAGCAACAGATTCCTGGTCGGAGAAAGAGGAAGCGTGACGGTCCCGGGCGGACGGAGTGGGCGTGTCCTCGCCAGACTTCCTGAGGGGGTTCCTCCCGCTGACGGTGCTGGAGGTGTCGGACTCTGCGGATAAGGAGTCGTCCCGGTGACCGCCGTGCGCTCGCTCCTCCAGCTTGGCCTCCAGAGCCGCCAGGACGTCTGCAGTGTCTCGCAGGTATGAGCGGGTGTCCTGATGCCTCGCGCTGGTGAAGGCCTCGCCCTCTTTACTGGAGGACTGGCTGGAGATGTTTGGCAGCCTGGAGAGCGAGAGCTGGTCTGCGCACCCGTCTTTGGTGTAGCTCTCCTGCCGTGAGATGGACAGAGGAGGGGCGGAGGCGCTGGAGTCGAGGGCGTCGGCTCTGTGTGGCCGCGTGACGGTGGCGGTGGAGAACCTGAGAGCGCTTCGGCCTGTGGCGGGTCCATCAGTGAGATTCCCCTTCCTCTGCACCTGCTCCACCACCGAGCCGTCATCGGACCTGCTGGCGTCGCTCAGGCTGTCTGGATCCACCTCGTCTCCCTCACTCGGCCGCAGCGACTCGTGCTGGACCGGAACGATGGAGGGCGTGTCCGTCTTCTCCCGAGGAACCGGAGGAAGAACCCGTCTGACCCGGCCCGAGTCTACAAACAGCATCAGAGTCAGAAGCAGGAGGCGTGCGAGAGCATCGAGGAGCGGACACTGAACCTTCAGCAGGACGGTCCCGAGGCGAGAAGAGGCACGGCACGTCTGCTGGAGAGCTGGTCGTCTGAAGCTGTGGAGAAGAACGCACCTACTCAGAGCGCTCAGACAGACCAGAAGACAACACCAGCAGGTACAGCCCAAACAAACACTTCAACTAGTGTGTGTGTGTGTGTGTGTGTGTGTCCACAGCTCTTCTGCTGAACAACAGAATCAGACACAGGAAGAAGAGACTGAGAGAGGTTTACCTGCCACGCCCCGCGAACCCCCTCAGCGCCAGGCGTCCTGTCGTCTACCACTGCGGAGCGCTGCCCATCCACACCAAACACCTGACACACACACACACACACCTGATGATCAGTGAAGGGAACTCGTGAGAAACTGAAGGGATTCCGCTCAGTGTTGGTGTAGCAGGGCGGGTCACCTGGTCGATCAGGCTGCGGGCGTGGCTCAGCTCCCCGTCCGGTCCCTCGGCCTCTATGGTGTAGGTGCCCGCGTCACTCAGACTGTCCTCCTCTTCTCCAGGGGCGGAGCTTCGACGAGGAGACGGCGAGGGACTCTGCGGCGTGGCTCTGGGCGTGGCTCTGGGAGGCGGGTGTGGCTGGGCGGGTGATGCAGGGCGGGGTGGTGACGCCCTCAGCAGAGTCACGCTGAAGTCCTGAGTCAGTTTAGACCGCCGGCCCACGCTGCCGAAGGGCCTCGCCGCCGCCGCCGCACGCCAGGACGCATCGGGAGAGCTGATGCGCGTCTCACTCTTCTCACGCCGGAGCGACGCGGCCCGCTGAGGAGACTCCGAGTCTCTGAGGGGGATGGTGAACTGCTGGGTGGGCGGAGCTTTTCGCTTGTGCGGGTCAGGAGAGCAGACGCTGCTGCTGAAGGACTGAGAGCGCTTGTTTCGCTGAGCGTGGTCGAAGAACTGGATGAGGAAGGCTTGCTGAGGGTCGCCTCTGCTCCTGCTGATGTCCTGCTGCTCCTCGCTCTCCAGAGCCCGAGGCTTCTCCTCAGAACACACCGCATCTAGAGGAGAAACCCACATCCGTCATCTCAGCCTTTACACAGCATCACACACTTGCTCGGCCAGGTTTCACGCAGCAAGACCATCTCCTTCAGAAGATCACCTGGTCTCGTCGGGTCCCACCTCGTCGCCTCAGAGGCATCACTCTGCACCAACCAATCAGAAACCTTGCTCTCCACTGACAGCGCCTCGGCGCGGGGAGGCCTGTGCTGGCGGATGGAGAGCTTGGTGACTTGGTCCTTGATCTTCATCTTCCCCGGCGTCTGCTCATCAAACTCGATGGTGAAAGAGGCGTGGCCCTGGAGCACGGGGGGCGTGGCAGGGGGCGTGTGGTCGCTGTCTTTGGTGGGGATCTCCTGCAGAGAGGCCTTGGCTTTCAGGTGAACGTCCTGCGTGGGAACATCTGGAGGTTCCTCCTGATCCGGTGAGGCACTGGGCTCGCGGCCCTCGGCCAGCTCTTCTGTGGACAGAACATATAGAGTTTTCAATATAGAAACATATTGAAATGTAATGAACTATCCTTCTACGAAACATTTCATGAATTCCCTCAGACTTTTATTTTTACCATTATGCATTGTAACTGATCCAACCGATTGTACAAAGGCACAAAAACTTTAACTGGTACTGAAAAATATAGCACTTTATTTTTTTAGCACAGATTAAATTATACTTTTAAAGAAAGGAATTTTTAAACCACTTACACTTACACATATAAAATCTAAATGTAATTTAGTACACCTACGTACAGCGTACAAACTAAGGAGAGTGAAATGTGTAATGACGAAAGTGTTCACAGTCCTGTAAATCTGTAAACTTCCTACATGAAACATACCTACACATATAACTCATACTGAAACTTTATGTAGTTGTGTGTACAGTAGAATAGTACATCACACTTTTGTTGTGAAGCTGCTGACTGACATTAAAGTGAACATTGTGTTCCGTGCATCTCTGTAAACAAATAGGACAGAGGTCCATTTTTCTTTGAGAATTCTGCACTCTTTACCGACGTACTCTTCTCCGTTTAGATAACGACATTGTGGCTAATGAGGGTGTAGCGGAGAGGTAGAAAAGATTTAAAAGTCAGTTATTAGTAAGGTCGTAACAAGCAGTGCGGTGTTCTACTCTGACGGAGACACTGCTCCCCCTAGTCCACAAGCCAAGAACTGCAGCTAAACAGAAATATTCATTCCATGTCTTCTACGCATTTATTTCCACTTGTAAACTATTGTGCGTGCCTGATCAAACCCCCTCTGGGGCCGGTTCTGTTTGACACCCCTGATCTACAGTCATGTGATTAATATATACATGTGTGTGTGTGAGAGAATACACACACACACTCAGAGCGGCCTGAAGGAAAGCCGTGAGAGCCGCACATGACGGCTAAGACTCACTAATCCATCACGAGGCCGCCAGTCTGACACTAAACCAGGTTCAGGTTCACCTCAGCCAGGGCTTAGCTGCATTCCACTGACCTTCACGCCGGGCCTTCTGCTCCTCTCCCTCGCCCCACCAGGACGGCTGCCCGTACAGCGGCGTGGGCCTGCTCACGCCCGTCTCTGCAGACACGCCCCCTGAGAGGAGAGAGCGCGCGACCTCACCTGACGAGGCTTTGCTCTCGCTCCGCTCTTCTCTCTTCAGCTCCTCACACTCGCTCTGGCTCTTCTTCTCCAGCGTCTCTGGCCGGATCTGGAGATGACTGCTGTACTTCTCGTGCTGCACACACACACACACACACACACACACACGCGTGAGCGATGGGGCGGGGTCAGCACAGGTGGGGTCAGCTGACCTTCAGGGCTTCCTCTGGCACTCGGTGTTGGCTCTTCTCCAGGATGTAGATGTGGGAATGTGGGAGGAGTCAAGCGGAAACAGCGGACCAGAGTACGCAGCAGGGCATTGTGGGAAGGAAGGATATCGTAGCCGAAGCGCAGCACGTCCGACAGCTTGAGGGTGACGTAGGTCTGGTCAGGGATGCGCAGATCGTTCACGAAGGTCTGGAGGACACAGGGAGCGTGAGAGATCAGGGCGTGGCTCCGGGGGTCCGCCTGAGGGTCTCACCCCGTTGATGCTGCCCAGGTCCTTCACCAGGTGCTCGTTGCTGGAGGCGTCGTAGTTGATGACGGCGTGCTGCTTGTCCACGCTGCGGGACTGAAGGGGCGGAGCAGGTAAACACACCAGCCAATCAAAACACACCGCGCCGTGATGAATCTCACACTGATTCTGACCGTCTACTACCAGCTGAAAACACACATGGATTTGTTATTTTTGTCATTACAATCGTTTGAAAGTGGAATCCATCGAACTGGTCCTTGTTTCTATAATAAATAATATAAATAACAACAATAATAATAATAATTTGAGTATTATTGTAGTATATGAATAACTGTCTCAAAGCGCACAAGTTATTTCTAACTGTACATTTTATTCTTTAAATCATTGAGTGTGAGTGTGTGATCACCTGCAGCATCAGCTCACACTCCTCCCGCCCCACGAAGATCATCTCCCGCGGCAGCCGGTGTCGACAGCCCGCGCTGCTCACCAGGAACCAGGAGGTGACGCTCATCTTCTCTCCGCTCACGTCAGGCAGACAAATCACGTCATCACGTCAAGTCCAGCGTGACGTCAGCAGACGTCCGCTACAGGCGCCCGGGACAGGAAGCGGGAAAATCACAGAGCCACAGGTGTCGATCACCTGACTAAACTAGCTTAAACTTGACTAAACTAGCCAGTTAACCCACTAAACTAGCCAGTTAACCCGCTAGTCAACCTGTCCACACCGCCGCCTAACTACTTCCTCTCAGCGCAGGTGAAGCTCTCTCTCTCTCTCTCTCTCTCTCTCTCTCTCACGCGCTAAACTCGGGCGGAAACTCGTCCCAACATTCCCGACAGACGCGCGGGAACCAGAAGAGCCGCACGCGGGAGTGTGTCGCTCTCTCTCCCGGCGGACACACACTTTAATCCGCGCTCCGCTCCGAACGAGTCTGTGTGAGCGCCAGAGGCCGGGCGTCGGGTGACGTCAGCGGCGCGCGTGCGCGTGGGAAGCTCGTGCACCTGGAGTTACCGCGCCAGAAAAACAACGTCCGCGCAAGGAATGTTGAGAAACATCTATGGGAATTCTAAAGAAATGTAAAACAAAAAAAGTCTGATTTCGTAAAAAAGGCTGAATTATATGTAATTTAGGCATGCAGAATTTCGAATGTTTAAGAATGAACAACATCTTAAAAGAACACACTAGAATACTCGTTTAAAAGTTTTAAATCAGACGTTATTTTAACGTTTAAAATTAACGTTTTTCCAAATCAACAGCACTGCGCGTTTTATCTCGTGGAAAACCGGGAAAAACTTTCACTCTCGCAAATATTCAGCGACGTCAGTTACACTTTCTCTCCGCTAGATGACGTCACAGGCCACTGGAGCGTTTCCTGGATTTACCTGCTAATAAACACTGCAATACTGATGGATCATCGCTTCACAACACACACCGCTGACTGGTGGAATGAGAGAAATAAAAAGTGAAAGAGTGACAGATAAGTGCTGACGTCGTGGTTTGTCGTCTCGGATGGACAGAAGGTTTGTGTCGCAGGTTCATCTGTGTCTTGTCAGACACATCGTCCAGCTGAGAAGGTCTGTCCAACATCTGGCTATAACATCCACCATCTGCTTCAGGGTGGAGAGGTGGAGAGAGAGAGGGAAGAGGAGAGAGAGAGAGAGAGAGAGAGAGAGAGAGAGAGAGAGAGAGAGAGAGAGAGAGAGAGAGAGAGAGAGAGAGAGAGAGAGAGAGAGAGAGAGAGAGAGAGAGAGAGAGAGAGAGAGAGAGAGAGAGAGAGAGAGAGAGAGAGAGAGAGAGAGAGAGAGAGAGAGAGAGAGAGAGAGAGAGAGAGAGAGAGAG
>MU204318.1:8807822-8820527 GCA_017309775.1 Paedocypris sp. Pulau Singkep | reverse complement strand
AGAGAGAGAGAGAAAGAGAGAGAGAGAGAGAGAGAGAGACAGAGCGAGAGACTCACACGTCCGGGTAGGTGGCGGGACATTTGACCTGCAGCTCCACTGAGACGTAACTCGTCTGACCGTAGTTCAGTCCTTTCGGCCGCAGGTTGAGCTTCAGCTCCAGAGGGCGACTCACCTGGACATCAGCAGAAACATCAGACTAACCACCCTGTTGTCTAATGACTCCACAATGATGGTGGGAGGAGGACAGAGAGACAGAGAGATGGAGAGAGAGAGAGAGGGGGGGGGGGAGTGTGTGAGAGTGAGAGACAGAGAGAGAGAAAGAGAGAGAGAGACAGACAGACAGACAGAGAGGGGGAGAGTGTGAGAGACAGAGAGAGACAGACAGACAGACAGACAGAGAGACAGACAGACAGACAGAGAGAGAGAGTGTGTGTGAGAGAGTGAGAGACAGAGACAGAGAGAGTGTGAGAGTGAGAGACAGAGAGAGAGAGAAGAGACACGCGCTTGAGTGATCGGTTAGCAGGTCTACGGTTAAACTAGACGAGGACTAGTTAAGCAGCTGGTAAGTTAATGAAGCAGGACTAGAGTAAACATAGTAAACAGAGTAAACAGTCAGTCCGCCTCTGACGGGATTCTCACCTTCCACGGGTCTGGAGCTCGGATGTCTTTAAAGTCCTCTCCGTAGATGGATGCCAGCGCTTCGAGCTCATTCTCCTGCTGAAGGGAATAATCATTCATCCTGCATCATCATCTCCACGCACGAGAAACCGCACAGACACGGAGACCCGCGCGCGTGGAAAGTGCCGGAACACAACAGCGTCGCTCTGCTGATGACGTCAGCGCGAGAAACGCCACATCATCTTCTGGACGAACTGAATTATTACAGCAGAAACTCTCTCGCGCGATGACACGTTCAAACTCGTGTGGAAGAGATCTATTTAATCAATCTTTATCTGCTCGTTTACTATTCTAATTTGATTTGTCACAGACACATTATACATGGTTTGTGTATTGGATTGAATTGAAAACCTTTATTTGTCCCACGGCTGGGAATTTGCATGTCACAACAGCAGACGATTGTATATATTTATTTAATTGTATGTATTTTTATTTAATGTATGTATTTTAAACTATATTAAATCTCTATGAAGAATAAATAAGTAATTAAGCATGCATTTACAAAAACAACACTGCACACACGAAAAGAGACAAAGAAACTATGAAGATGAAGATAAAACTGCAACAAAAAATCATGTAAAAACAAAGACAAACATATTTTATAAATATTCAATATTTAGATATATTCATCTCATCCACTTCATTTACATTTATTTCTTACCAAATTGCAATGTATGAGGGAATGAAGCTGATGATAAATATGAGGGATTAACAGATCATCAGACATTAGAAAAATAATGAAACTCGGAGCAGGATAGAGATTGTGTCCGGCATTTAATGATCCAGTGAAGTGACACACACACACACACACACACACACACACACACAGTGGGCAGCTCAAGCCGTGGTGTCGGGGGTGTGTGAGGGTCCGTGTCTTGATCGTAGATGATTAGAACACCAGGGTGACAGATCAAGCTCCTGAGCGCTGGAACACAAACACCTAGTTTTGGGATGAACTGGTCTGAGGGGATAATCTGATCCGAGAGCTGAGATCTGTGGTGCAGACGCCTCCTTCACTCGCCACTTTATGTGCCACTGAGAAAAACACCTATTTATAGTACGTCTCTCTGAACAGAAGAGTGTGTGGAGGAGAACCCAGCAGCCAGGACCCTCAGAATCTGTGGAGAACCACCAGGGCAAACCCTGAACACACACACACACACACACACACACACACACACACACACACACACGTTCAGCTCAGAACACACACACAGACCGGCCAGACAAAGCAATTTCGTTCCTCTCCACCGAACAAACGTCGATCAGCAATAGACACAAATCAAACTCCGGAGGAACGTCACAGGTCGCATTCGGGGAATTTTTAAAGATTAAAACTTTCCAAAAGATGAATCAAAACGATCAGTGAACTGGAATGTAGTTCCAGACATAATGTGTGCATATCTGACTCTGGTTATATTTGAAGCTATTTCAGTTGCGGCTTCTGCTTGAGACACATGGACGAGTTTGGAAATGTCTCAGAAAGCACCAACGCCGCTGCCACATCCATATGTTGCCATAGTAAGGGAGGATTTCCTAAAGCGGTGCTGAAGATCCGGGTGTGGGGGGCAGCGGCGGGCGGAAGACGGGCACGACACCTGACGAGAACCATGACCCTACAAGGAGAGAGCTGTGCCAATCAGAGTCGGCCTGCCGCCGCCCCTCGGCCAATGGGAGGGCTGGAGGGGGAGAGGGGTCGCCCCTCAGCTGTTAAGCACATTTAGGGTCCGAGCCCACATGCCGACGCGTTGGCCCATTGACATATACAGTATTCGTCTTGAGGAGCGTCTGAGACGTTACTAAAACGAGACTGACCTCCGAACCCGACATCTTTAGCAGCCTGCGTTGGCAAAAAGCTGAACAATCAAAATTAAATCAGGCGAGTGCTGACTGGATGTGCAGCTCCACGTGCGCAGCTCCACAGTGCTAATCACCACACACACACACACACACACACACACACACACTCCACCAGTAAAAACAAGCACCAAAAATGTGATTGTATTAAAATAAATTGTATTTTGATCTGTTCTGGTTGTTTTATTTTGATGGGTAATTGCCAATAAATATGATTGATGTGGGCAGTGATAATGATTGAGAGATGGGAACACGCTCGGCTCGGGGGAAGATCCTCCTTTCTTGTTTCTGGTGGGGCCGGTGAGATCAGATTCAGGGGTGGAGAGGGTTTTTTCTGGGTTTGATTTTTCTTCCTCTCTTGCTCTTTTTTGGACGTGTGTGGAGCCGAGGCCCCGCCCCGGGCCCCGGGATCGGCTCTTATTTAAAGGGGGTCCTCACCTCTCCTCTCTGTCCCAGTGGAAGCATCAGTCTTGTGAGAACAACTTGGTGAGTCCTACCGACCACGGTGGTCAACCGCGCATCCAGATCCTCTCTCTCTCTTTTTTTCCTTTGTCTCTCTCTTTCTCTCTCTCTCTCTCTCTCTCTCTTTCTCTCTCTTTGTTGGGTTGTCTTGCTCTCTGTCTCTCAATCTCAGTCTCTCTCTCTCTCTCTCTCTGAAACTTTTACGTGACTTTATCCAGACAGGACCTGAAGGTGGTTTGCTGATTATGATTTTACTGATGGTTTTGTGATCGGGACGTGTGTTTAATGGCTGATCTGAATGAATGGTGGTGTAATGGGTCCCGGCAGGTGGGAGCGTGACAGCTGGGAAAGTGAGAGGCTACTGTTAAACCAGCCGAGCCCGAAATAACACAACTGCACTCCAGTTAAACTCTAGTCTTTCTTTGGCATTCGTGAAATGAGCAGAAGGTCTTGAGCTGAGGATTTAATTTCACTGACCTCTGAAAGAGAGAGAGACAGAGTGAGAGAGGCAGAGAGAGAGGGGGGGACAAAGAAAGTAATATAGTGGGAGAAAGAAAGAAGATAGAAAATTAGGAGTGATAGAGAAATAAGAAGAAGCTAAGACGGTAAGAAAAGACGATCAGAAAGGGAGCGTTGTGTGTGTGTGTGTGTGTGTGTGGTGAGGTTTAGATCTCACTGGTTTGGGATGAAGGGTGAGATGGACGTCTGACCACATTATTCTTCTGTCACAGACCAAGCAGAAAAACAACCATGTGTGACGACGAGGAAACAACCGCCCTTGTGTGCGACAACGGATCTGGCTTGGTCAAGGCTGGATTTGCTGGAGATGACGCTCCCCGTGCTGTCTTCCCTTCCATTGTTGGAAGACCCCGTCACCAGGTGCACACACACACACACACACACACACACACACACACACACACACACACATAATTACCCCATGTACAGTAAATGTCACTTAAATCATCACTTAGATTCAGAGCTTTTGTGTGTTTGTATTTACACACTTACTTGTGTAGACGTACTTTTGTGTTGAAACACTTCCCTCCTTCAGCCCCAGAGATGCCGTACTGACTGACTGTGTGTCTCTCTCTCAGGGTGTGATGGTCGGTATGGGTCAGAAGGACAGCTACGTAGGTGATGAGGCTCAGAGCAAGAGAGGTATCTTGACCCTGAAGTACCCCATTGAGCACGGCATCATCACTAACTGGGACGACATGGAGAAGGTGAGATCACACGTGTGAGAGATGCAGAGCAAGGACTGAGCGTGACGGCTGGATGCTCCTCAGATCTGGCACCACACCTTCTACAACGAGCTGCGTGTGGCCCCCGAGGAGCACCCCACCCTGCTCACCGAAGCCCCTCTCAACCCCAAGGCCAACAGGGAGAAGATGACTCAGGTACGAGGAGACGCCTCACGGCCCAGCTCCTGATCTTCTAACTGGCTTCTTCTTGCTCGCTCCTCGTGCAGATCATGTTTGAGACCTTCAACGTCCCAGCCATGTATGTGGCCATCCAGGCCGTGCTGTCCCTCTACGCCTCTGGCCGTACCACCGGTCAGTCCCCCAGGCTCTGCCCTGAACTCTCTGTGTCTATAGTCACGTTAAATAAGCTTTAACGATTTATCTAACAATTTGGTTTAATATTATATTCTCGTAATTATCTATCAATAATAATAATAATGAGTATTTGTAGGGGGCTTTTCACAATTTTAACTGTCTCAAAGCGCACAATAAAGTGTTATCAATATAGTGTCGAATAGTCGGAGTGTATAGTATCGAATAGTCGGGACTCGGGACCGTTATTTAAGCTTTCCTTGTGCGATGACGTCACGCGCCGCTCCCCGCAGGTATCGTGCTGGACGCCGGTGACGGTGTGACCCACAACGTCCCCGTCTATGAGGGTTACGCTCTGCCCCACGCCATCATGCGTCTGGACTTGGCCGGTCGCGATCTGACCGACTACCTGATGAAGATCCTGACCGAGAGGGGCTACTCTTTCGTCACAACCGGTGAGTGCGGACGGAGACCCGGTGGAGATGAGAACCGCGCGCTGAGCTCGTGTCCCCGCAGCTGAGCGTGAGATCGTGCGTGACATCAAGGAGAAGCTGTGCTACGTGGCTCTGGACTTCGAGAACGAGATGGCCACCGCCGCCTCCTCCTCCTCCCTGGAGAAGAGCTACGAGCTTCCCGACGGTCAGGTCATCACCATCGGCAACGAGCGTTTCCGCTGCCCCGAGACTCTCTTCCAGCCCTCCTTCATCGGTGAGTCGCCCTCTCCTCCTCCTCCTCTTCATCCCCTCTGACCTCCGTCTGACCTCAGGCATGGAGTCCGCCGGCATCCACGAGACCGCCTACAACAGCATCATGAAGTGCGACATCGACATCCGCAAGGACCTGTACGCCAACAACGTGCTGTCCGGCGGCACCACCATGTACCCCGGTATCGCTGACCGCATGCAGAAGGAGATCACCGCGCTGGCCCCCAGCACCATGAAGATCAAGGTGAGAAGATCGTGCGCGTGACCGCGGAGAGTGGAGCTCGTCACCTGCTCGGTCTATTTCATACCATTATTTTTTGTTTCTTTTATTTCATTCATGTATTTATGTTTATATTCGCAAAAGAGGGGAAAAGACGGTCCAAACCCAATTCCTTGTTGTCATCGCCACTTGGCCAATAGAGTTTTGTGATAGTGATTGTCTCCCTCCCCCCGCAGATCATCGCTCCTCCCGAGCGCAAGTACTCCGTCTGGATCGGCGGCTCCATCCTCGCCTCCCTCTCCACCTTCCAGCAGATGTGGATCACCAAGCAGGAGTACGACGAGGCCGGTCCTTCCATCGTCCACAGGAAGTGCTTCTAAAACACACGCATCTCAGTCTCAGCTCAGCCGTACACCTGTACTGTCTCTTTTACTGTATATACATGTGATGTTGTAATAAAAACATACTGATAACAGAGAAATGCGCCTCGGCTCCTCTGTCCGTCTCCACATCTGCTGCACAAACCGGGCTTATATGGTGTCATTTTTACAGACTTTTTTACAAACAGAGCTAAACGAGAAAGAGCGTCATTCCTGTGATAAATATCCACAGCTAAAATACGATTATTCATGAATGAAACGATCCATTAAATCTTTTCACGCACGTCTGTTGAGTTTAACATAAGAGATCAAACTTTAAGAATTACTGAAACATATAAACCATATCAACAAGGTGCGAACGGTAACAAAAAGCAATGAAAATACACCTGATACTAACAAATTAAGCTAAAGAAAGAGAAGTTAGAGAACAAAATCAACGAAAGAATCATAAAGGATCTTTAACACACAGCTGCTCCGTCAGTCACGTACGTCACAGCGCTGCCGGGAGGGGCGGGGGATTCTTGGAGGTAGCCTCACGTGACACAGATCGGACCTATCAGAGTGCTGGAATCGGCCGCGTGACGTAGAAGAGCGAAATTTGAACGTCTTTTTTCCAGTCGCTGCCGTTGTAGCACTGAGGGGAAATAACCGAGCGGTCAGCGCGGAGACGTCGAGGTTTACACAGTCTAACAGTCTGTCCAGAGGTCGGCGTAGATGAGATCAAGCGGATAACGTTGAAGAGAAATGCGCAGCGGCTTTGTGCGGATTTAGATTGTGTTTTCCGGAATAACCGAACGCTTTACACCGAGAGCCTGAGGAGATCTCCACCCGGAGCATGAAGGTCCTGGAGCGGAACGTGCTTCGTCTCGCCGTCGTTCAGCACATTCGATCGGTTTACGGAATAAAGATCAAGAACTGGAACAAAACCCGAAACAAAGGCACTTCCGCGAACACGGTGAGTGCGGCGGCGGCGTTAATGGGTGTGAAGTCGTTTCCCACAATGCCTTTCACTCACATCCCATAATAACGCACGGCGAATCAGCAAAACATGTCTTGTGACACAATCTAATGCGGCATAATCGGATCAGTTTCAAAAAACGCGTTTTATAATCACATTTCAGGCAGATTTAATTTACTGTTCCTGTGGGTCAGTGTGTGTGTGTGTGTGTGTGTGTGTGTGTGTGTGTGAAGCCTTGTATGATTGTGTGTGTGTTTGGAATGGATTGTGTGAGTGTATGAAGGGATTGTATGATTTGTTTTGAGTGTCTGAAGGGATTGTATGATTGTGCGTGTGTTTGTAAGGGATTGAGTGATTTTATTTGATTTATTTATATTTTTGTGTGTGTGTGGAAGGGATTGATAAAGGCTATATTCATTCATTGTGTGTGTGTGTGTGTGTGGAGGTGGGAAGCTCATCAGGGTTGTTGTTCCTCCAGACGCGGGTGTTTGGCGTGCCGCTGGATGCCCTTCCTCACTGCCACGTGCTGGACTACGGAGAGATACCCTGGTAAGACACACACTTAGAGCCGTGTGGTTAGTACATGTTTGATGTGAGTTTAGAGCTGCAGTGACCCCTAGTAGGTGCTGTGTGGTTCTCTCTCCGTGCCCATCCGCACTGACCCTGTTCCTTCCAGCTTCATGGCGGACGTCTGCTCCTGCCTTCTGCAGCATGTGGGCGTGGAGGGTCTCTTCAGGAGGTCCGGCTCAGTCCTGCGCGTCAGAAGCCTTCGGGTGAGCGCTCTCCACACTTCCACAGGAGCTTCTCTGACCCGGGTGCTTTTGTGCTCAGGCCAAGCTGGATCAGGGCGAGGACTGTCTGAGCACGGCTCTCCCGCTGGACCTGGCCGGACTCCTCAAGCAGTTCTTCAGGGAGCTTCCGGAGCCGGTGCTGAGCGTGGACCTGCACTCTGCCCTCCTGAAGGCCCAGGAGCTGCCCACAGAGGAGGACCGGACCTCGGCCACTGTGCTGCTGTCCTGCGTGCTGCCCGACCAGAACCTCAGCACGCTGCGCTACTTCTTCAGCTTCCTGAAGAGCGTCTCTCAGCGGTGAGGTGGTGTGTTTTCATATACGGTCTCTTTGAGATTCTCAAATCCGGTGTGACGTTTTATTCACTCAGGAGCGCAGAAAACAAAATGGACAGCAGCAACCTCTCCGTCATCTTCGCCCCGAACCTCTTTCACTGCGCTGACGGTGCGGAGAAGCTGAGCAGCGGCACGGAGAAGAAACTGAAGCTTCAGGCGGCGGCGGTGCAGCGCCTCATCGATCACGCTCAGAACATAGGTGCAGCGGCCGAGCTCCTTCACGCTCTCAGCAGAAGCTCTGAGTGACCAACAGAACCAATGTCTGTGTAGGTGTGGTTCCTCAGTTCCTGATGGAGAAGGTTCCAGTCATGCTGGGCTGTGATCCAGGCCTGATCTCTCCGTCCTCTGAGTCAGCGGAGGAGAACAATAACCAGTCAGGCCAGAAGAAGAGCAGTCGGCGCAGCTTAGGAGGTGAGAGCAGTGTGGCGTGGAGTCTGAGGGCTTGAGCCAGTGCGTTTGTGTTGCAGACGTGGTAAGTGGAGCTCTGAGTAAGTTGAGGTCGGGTAGAACTCCAGGCAGCCCTGCTGAGTGTGAGCGAGCAGGTGGGTGCACCAGGTTCTGCTCTTCTGATGGCTCCTGGCTTGCTTGTGCTTGACTCTGGGCTTCAGAGCGCGTCACCTCCTGCAGCTGCCGCTTCGTTTGAGATTGATGATGCGCTGCACGTTCCAAGTTTTGCTTTTCTTCATCTTTGTTTTGATGCTGACAAGCCAGTGCCGAGTCGTTTCTTCAGTGGGTGCTTCATTCGTTTCAGTGTTTTCCATGGCCACTCCAGTCATCATGACTCCAAACTCCAAGAGGAAGCTCCCCACAGACCTGCCGCACTCTCACGGCTTCTCCAGCAAGAAGCGTCGCTCCATCAAGAAGAACCTGGGTTTGGAGCTGTTCCCCAGCGCTCTGTTCGGGGGCTCGTCCACGCCGGGGTCGGGTGGGTGCTGGTGCGGGCGGGGGTCTCGCGGGCGTGGCACTGACGGTGTGTCTGTGCTTGTTCTCAGCTCACAGTGCAGCAGGAGCTCTGGACTCGTCCGTGTCCTCCTGCAGCTCGGCCAGGAGACAGAGCAGGCGGCTGAGGGACCGTGTCAGCAGGTGGGTGGATCACGTCCTTCACGCCCTTCACGCTGACCTGTCTGTCTCTCCTCAAGAGTGGAGTCTGGGAAAGCCGGATGCTTCTCGCCCAGAGTTTCAAAGAAGGAGGCGGTGAGGAAATCCCTGCGTCTGCGCTTCAGCCTGAGCAAATCCAGCCGAGAGTGTGTAAGTTCAGTCTGAAGGTCTCTGAGCTGCTGCGGCTGAGCCTGAAGCAGGTTCCTCGTCTGCTCCTGTGTGTGTGTGTGTGAGTGAGAGAGAGAAGATCGGTGAAGAACGGTCTGTGGTCACTCTCTCCACCCGCTGGTGGTGTGATGTAGGTACATTGTGCCGTGGGTGATGGAGAGCTGACCTTCTGTTGCTGCTTCACGACTGTTTTAACCTGCGTTAATGTTGCACAGAGTGTCCAGTGTCGGAACATTGTGACCTTAGAAGAAAAAAAGATCTATTTTATACATTAATATTAAATAATCTGTTTAATAAATCAGTTTTTAGCTTTGAACTGGTCGTCTGTGCTGCTACTTTCTGCATGTGTGTGTGTAAATAAAGCGACTGCTGACCACCATCAGTGTTTCCTTCTGTCACTCACACACATGACCACCGCTCTGCTCCACAGAACACCATTACACACTCACAGCTTGGGCCAAAGGGGTCAGAGGTCATAGGTTGGCGTCTCGCGACCCAGGAGAGCGGCTCGGGTTTTCACTTCACCAAAGAGCCAGCGTTCAGTCCGGCCGTGTTAGAGCAAAGCCCGGCACGAGGTCAGTATCGCCGCTCTCGCACTGGACAACATCATGATCACGACGAACCATCTAGAACACAAGACGTGCTGGTCTTCTGTAGGCCATTGACAAGCTTCCTGATGTTCAGATCATTTACCTTCAGCTGCGAGCGTTACGTAATCCTGTCGCTTGTGGGAGACGCCTCGTTCTCTCTCCTCACGTGACCTGCTTCAGCAGCACCGAGCTGGATCTGCTCTTAGAGTTGGTTCTTGTGGCGATGACGGTTTCACTCTGATCTGCTACACAGGCTCATGGAAGTTCCTCGATAAAGCTGAAGATGAGCCGCCGACCCCACGGTCTGACCCCTTCAGAGAGACGTCCAGCAGAGCCCTGGCCCAATCTACACTTCCCATAATCCTCTGCTGCGCTCCCACGGGTCCAGAACCATTGAGTGACCAGCACTCTCCACCTGAAGCCACTGTCCCGAGCGTCAGACCGTCTCACGGCCTCGTCCAGCAGCAGATGGAGAGGGAACCTGAGCTTGTGCCACGTCCAGCGTCGTCTCCTACACCAGGTGCTGAGGAGACCTTCCATCAGTTCCAGATGGTCCCCATGACGCCTCTTCACATCGACAGCACCCTGTTTGAGGGGCTGGCACAGAGCAGTCAGAGTGGGTGTCTGGATCATGACGGCAGCTTCTTCAGAGAGGGTTGTTCTGGAGACAGCAGCCGCCTGATCGACGCTCTGGACATTCAGAGTCCTGTGGCCTTCAGACTGGAGCCGTCCAGCAGGGGTCAGTCCACGCCGTGTGCACCCAGAACTCAGACACGCACGTCCTCAGAAGAGCCTGAGGAGCGAGTCGAGCAGAACATTCCTGAGACTCGCCGGATGAAGGTCGCTGACCAGATCAAGCTCTTCAACACCATGACGCTCAACTCTCCTAAGGCCAGGAAGCTCCGATCACCCCTGAAGTTCCAGCGCACTCCGGTCCGGCAGTCCGTGAGGCGGCTGGACTCTCTGCTCGGGTGTGTTCCTCAGGACTCTCCGGTGGTGAAGGCCTTGAGTCTGGAGAGCGGTTTGTTCCTCAAGGCCCAAGCGCAGAGCTCAAACCAGCAGCCTGTGTTCCTCAAGCCCAAACCTCCAGTTCCTCCAAAGAAGTCACACGTGGTGCTGGGTTTCAGAAGCTCTCCGTTGGATGATGTCACCAACAGAGCCACGAAGACTGAAGCGCTCTCAGCCAATAGGAGCTGGGCTTCCGTCTGTCCCAGCGTGGATCACTATCGAGGGTCTCCCCGTAACCCCCTGACAGACGGACGACTGCTGTCCGCCACCAAACCCATAGACCTGTAGCTTCTCATTGGCCAAATCCACCAGAAAGAATCAATTGACCAGAGAAAGATCTGGCAAACTGACTCTTTTTTTTTTTTTCTTCGATTTTATGAAACCGTATTGATTCTTTCATTTTGTGAAAAGATTCCAGCTTTAACTGTGAGTGTGGAGCAGTATTATCCGCTTATTTATGGTCCTGTAGAAGTAAAACATCTGGTGTGAAGCTGGTCTGGTGTCTTTCTTCACCACTTGGCGGCGCTATTGACTCAAACAAGACCTGGATCAGGCAGGCCTGCGCTTCACTTTACTCTTCAACTCTTTACTCTTAGTCCCTTACTCGACTTAAACCAGTTTGGATAGGTTAAAAAAAAGCAAATAAAAACTGTACAGCGTCCAATGTTGAGGAACGCATAAATGTAAAAATACTGTAAATAATACTGTAGTGTGGGAAATCTGTGTTGAGGGTTTTTAACATATATAATATTGTAACATATATAATATTTAGCACACATAAAATTGTAGAATATTGTTTCATTATAAAGAAGTTTATAACTAAAGCTTAATGTTTCTGTCGGACTGAAGAGTGTTGATTAGTGTTGTTACGTATTCACGTGAGGTCCCGTCTAACGGTCACATGACTTACGCCTCGCGCGCTTTTCTCTCGCCTCAGGAGAAAACATGAAGGATGTGGCAGAGTCCCGAGAGATGTAAGAAACTCACGCTTCTCTAGTGTGTGTGTGTGTGTGTGTGATTTCAGATTGTATTTGCGCGTCCCGTTTGGAATCAGTACGTGACCGGTTTTGTCGCATTTTATCGTCTCGTGTAAATTATTCCTCACGCATTATATGAAGATGCTCCTTCTACTTTAGTTTGGCTAATAAACTCAACGTCATCGTAAATTTGATCGCTCTTTTATCGACTTTTGATCAAGAAAAAACCAAGCCACTGTCAGACATTTCTTAGTTCGTATCCCAAGTTTCAGTGTGATTATTAACAACAAATGAATTAATTGCTGAACAATGGTAAAAATGCCTAGGTACTCTACGGAAGAAAATTTGGTCATTTACCATTTCCAAATGTTATAAAAAAAAAAACCAAGTATTTCATATTAATTCAGTAAAACCATGACTACGACTGAAAACCACAGTGAATTGAATGGCTGAAATCAAAGTCATTTGGCCCGGTTTTCAGAAAAATGTGTAATAATTCTGTAAATACAGTGTAAGTGGGTTTAATACGTATTATGATTTGATTATTTAGATTATTTATTTTTTTAATTTAAAGATACATTTAATCATTCAGTAGTCACACTTACCTGAAAACATTTTACATAAAAGTGATTTCCGTGTCAGAAAGAGTCCGATGGAGAGAGAGAGAGATTCTCCATCGTGGTTGGCCAAAAGTGTGTGTGTGTGTGTGTGTGTGTGTGTGTGTGTGAGAGAGAGACAGAGAGTGTGTGTGATAGAGTGAGAGTGTGATAGTGAGCGAGAGAGAGTGGGAGGAGAGAGAGAGATTCTCCATCGTGGTTGGCCAAAAGTGTGTGTGTGTGAGAGAGAGACAGAGAGAGTGTGTGTGTGTGTGTGAGAGAGAGAGAGAGAGAGAGAGAGAGAGAGAGAGAGAAAGAGTGTGTGTGAT
>MU204318.1:8775690-8790531 GCA_017309775.1 Paedocypris sp. Pulau Singkep | reverse complement strand
CTCTCTCTCTCTCTCTCTCTCTCTCTCTCTCTCTCTCTCTCTCTCTCTCTCTCTCTCTCTCTCTCTCTCTCTCTCTCTCTCTCTCTCTCTCTCTCTCTCTCTCTCTCTCTCTCTCTCTCTCTCTCTCTCTCTCTCTCTCTCTCTCTCTCTCTCTCTCTCTCTCTCTCTCTCTCTCTCTCTCTCTCTCTCTCTCCCAGGCCTGTCTTCACTCAGAAGGACACATGGACGACGCTTTGACGCTGCAGCGCTGTCAGAATGAGGAGTCTCGGGCCGCGCGCATCATAAGGAACACCACGCGACTCTTCAGGCGTTTCATCAGGTGTGTGTGTGTGTGTGTGTCTCGCTCTCCACTCCGGACCCTGACGTTCCTGCGGGCGTGTCTGCAGAGATCTGGACGGGCTGAGCAGTAAGAACCGTGTGTGTGCGCTTCTGCCCATCCGGGAGGTTCTGCAGACGCTCAACGACCTGATCGACTACTTCAGACTGCCGCACGCCGAGCTGGAGCACGAGAGGAAGCAGATCAAGCTGCGCTCCCTCAAGAACCGACAGAACCTCTTCAAGCAGGAGGTGATGATCCTCACCAGCCTCACCACTTCTGTCCTTATCTCTCTCTCTCTGTCTCTCTCTGTCTCTCTCTCTCTCTGTCTTTCTCTGTCTCTCTCTCTCTCTCTCTCGCTGTTTTTGTCGTTTTTTCTGTCTCTCTCTTTCTCTGTCTTTCTTTCTCGCTCTCTCTCTCGCCCCGTCTGTTTACCGTCTTATTCTCTGTTGTTTCAAACATCGCTTCAATGTCACAGACTTTTCTCGTTTCTTATAAACAGCGTCTGAGTGAATGTCGGTTCCTGCTCGACTGGCTTCACAAAGCCGTGTTTCTTTCTCTCGAGCTTCTCACAGTTCACCAGCGATTTCCATTGAAGTGAAATCCACAGGGATCCGTGCGGTTCTTCCTGAGGATGTTGTTAATGGAGGTTGATGGCAGATCTGGATGGCGCAGTCTGAAGTGTTTAGTCATGAATTAAAGGTTTACTCGGGATTCTGCTTCACAAGCAGCTCCGTAATGAGCCTCATTCACGCCTCGCTTGATTCATCACTTCTGCAGAGCCTCATAAATCATCTTCTGCGCTGTGTGTGTGTGTGTGTGTGTGTCTCAGGGGATGCTGTCTCTGGTGTCTAACTGCATCGACGGCCTGAGCGTTTACAGCAGCGAGGCTCATTTCGCAGACGAGGCGGGCGAGGAGGCCGGAGCGGCGTGGAAGGAGATCCTGAACCTGCTGTACGAGCTTCTGGGTGAGAGACCGTGCCAGATCAGATCTCAGATCAGCTGTCTCGTGTCTTCCTCCTGCTGTGTACGTCTCTCAGGTGTCTGATGATCACCACAGGGGTCATGCTCTCAGCACACACACACACACACACCCTGTCCTTGAGTTCCATCTGTCTGCTGACCGTGTCGGTTGTAGTCGGAATTATTCATGATGCTTCTGCCCTTGAACGTCATTCCAGCCGCTCTCATCCGCGGGAACCGGAACAACTGCACGCAGTTCTCGCAGAACCTGGACTGGCTGGTCAGTAAGCTGGAGAGGCTGGAGTCCTCGTCAGGTGAGCCGCTCCGCTCGGCTCTCGCCGCTCTAGAAGATCCCGTTCACTCTTGTGTTCGTCTCAGGGATCCTGGAGGTTCTTCACTGTGTTCTGATCGAAAGTCCAGAAGCTCTGAACGTCATCCAACGCAGCCACATCAAAACCATCATCTCCCTGCTCTACAAGCACGGACGCAACCACAAGGTCAGTCCAAGCCCCCCGCGCCTGGCTGACCTGTGACCTGTGACCTGCTGTGATGACAGATCCTGGACGTGCTCTGCTCTCTGTGCGTGTGTAACGGAGTGGCCGTCAGAGCCAATCAGAACTTGATCTGTGATCACCTGCTGCCCAGACGAGACCTGCTCCTGCAGACGCGCCTGGTCAACGACGTCCAGAGGTCAGAGGTGACCCTCGTGCTTCTCGCTGGTGGTGCGTTCACACGTCCCTCGTCTTTCCGTCCGCAGCATGAGACCCAATGTTTTTGTGGGGGTCAGCGAGGGCTCGGGCCAGTACAGGAAGTGGTACTTTGAGCTGGTGGTGGATCACGTGGATCATTTCCTGACCGCCGAGCCGTCGCACCTGCGGGTGGGTTGGGCCTCCACCAAAGGTTACGCCCCTTACCCCGGCGGGGGCGAGGGCTGGGGGGGCAATGGCGTCGGGGACGACCTGTATTCCTACGGCTTCGACGGTCTGCAGCTGTGGTCAGGTTCGCTCGCTCCTCAGATCTCCCTCAGGCCGATGCCTCAGCGTGTGGTGGTGTGCCGCAGGACGCGTGCCCAGGAGCGTGGCCTCGCTGAACCAGCACGTGCTGACGTCTGATGATGTGGTCAGCTGCTGCGTGGACCTCACCGCGCCCAGCATCTCCTTCAGGATCAACGGGCAGCCGGTGCAGGGCATGTTCGAGAACTTCAACCTGGACGGCCTGTTCTTCCCCGTGGTCAGCTTCTCGGCTGGGGTGAAGTACGTGAGGAGCAAGGCCTGGTGAGAGGCTGACCGCGCTTGACCCTGCGTGTGGTCTCAGGGTGCGCTTCCTGCTGGGCGGCCGCCACGGAGAGTTCAAGTTCCTGCCGCCGGTGGGTTACGCGCAGTGTCACGAAGCCCTGCTGCCCCGAGAGAAGATGAAGGTGGAGCCGGTGAAGGAATACAAGAGGGACGTGGACGGGGTGAGAGACCTGCTGGGGAATCCTCTCTTCACGTCTCAGGCCTCCTTCATTCCCACACCGGTGGACACGTCTCAGGTGAGGTCAGAGGTCGCCGTCGTCAAAGATGACCCCAATAAATGCACTAGTGTGTTTTGGTATTGCGCATTAAACTCTTATTTTGCACAGTTGTTTTTTTTTTTTGCACAATCTGTTATTTGTTGTTTCCTCACTGTTGTCTTTTAAATTGTCCCTATTTGTTTTTCTGTTAAAAAAAACCTTTTTGCTGCTGATGTACAAAAAAAGTTCCCCTAGTGGGATAAATAAGGTCTTATCCTATCTAGTCCTTGTCCTAGATGTTCTCTGAAGGTGTCTGTAAGATCTTTACAGGACGCATCTACACTTCACATCAGCGTAAAATTGAGGCGAGATTGATTTTCACCAGACGCTTCGCAGATGTTCAGTAATGTCAGACGGGTGTTTGATGAAGTGTTCCTGTAACACGGCCTGTCTGAGGCAGGTGGTGATGCCGCCTCACCTGGAGAAGGTGCGAGATCGACTGGCCGAGAATGTCCACGAGCTTTGGGGGAAGAACAAGATCGAGCTGGGCTGGTCGTATGGCAAGGTACACACACACACACACACACACACACACACACACACACAGAGCATGATTAAGTCACGTGACCCGTGCTCGTGGTGTGTTGAATGCATCGTTTGCTTTCTCTCTCATGGTTTGCTCTGCACTGTCCCTCAGCGGGTAAGTGACGGACACATCCGGTTCTTCTTTGTGTTTAGTAAGATCTAGTCTTTCCCGTCTACCTCCTCGTTTGATGTGAGTGATTTACCTGAATGTGAGACATTAGACTTCCTGATGTATCACCCCAGGATCCGTCTCTCGCGCGCACACACACACACACACACAGATGTGTGTTTGAGGACCTGGTGCGTGTGTGTGTGTGTGTGTCCGTGCGTGCCTGTGTGTACAAACTCCATTCCAGAAATGTCTGGACACTTGTGAATAAACAAGTTGGGATGAATGTAAAAGGAATGCTGTGATTTACAAATCTCATCTGCAGTTTATTCACAAGAGAATATAGAGAGCACAATCAAATATTGAAAGTGAGACATTTACATTTCATTGTCATGCCAAACAAGAGCTAAGAATTCAAAAAAGTCGGAACATCGAGCAAGAAGAAATTGTTGGTCATTGATGATGCATAATAACGGCCAAAGAACCTGGATCAATCTCTGCATAAAGGCCGCGATCCTCGTCTCAGCATCACACACACACACACACACACACACACACACACACTCACACACACACACACACACACACACACACACACACACACACACACACACACACACACACACACACACACACACACACACACACACACACACACACACACACACACACACACACACACACACACACTCACACACACACACACGTCTCTACAGGAACCCTGACAAGGCCAGAACACGTTCCACTTCAGCAGACCAACAACAGCGTCTCTGATGGTTTCGTGGAGCGAGCAGGGGATTCACACACTCTTGATGTGTCGTCTATGTCTGTCAGTGCGACGCGTTCTGCTCTTTCCAGCAGTGAGTGCAGGGTTTGTGTTTCTCCGTTCATCAGGTTTTGCTCCTCATTACTTCATGTAGTCTTTAACACTCATCACTTCTCAGCTCTGTGTGTATTGTTTACAGGTGTGTTCGTCTGTGTGTGTGTTTGTTTGTGTGTTTATCTGTTTGTATTTGTGTGTGTATGTCTAAAGGTAAAAGTTTTGCGTTCTCCAAAGCGATTTAAAATGCAAACTTTTTTTTCAGTCCAGCAACACTTCCCTGTGTGTGTGTTTGAGTCTCACTCATTCTCTCCTCAGATCAGGGACGATAACAAGCGTCAGCATCCGTGTCTAGTGGATTTCTACAAGCTGCCAGAAACCGAGAGGAACTACAACATCCAGATGTCCACCGAGACGCTGAAGTAAGAGCGCTGCCGTCAGTCTGACCCTGAGCAGGATGGAGATGGTGTGTGTGTTCTTCAGGACTCTGCTGGCTCTGGGGTGTCTCGTGGTCCAGGTGAAGGTCACGGCTGAGGAGGAGCTGAAGCGACTCAAGCTGTCCAAGACGTAGGTTCTGGTGGTCTTCCTGCTCTCAGCTGTGAGTGATGGATCTCTCTCTCTCTCTCTCTCTCTCTCTCTCTGCAGCTACATGATGTGCAATGGCTACAAGCCGTCTCCACTGGACCTGTGTGAGGTCAGACTGACCGCTGCTCAGGAGCTGCTGGCCGACAGACTGGCTGAAAACGCACACAACGTCTGGGCCAAAGAGCGGATCAGGCAGGGCTGGACCTACGGCATCCAGCAGGTGAGGAGCGTCTCCGGCCGTGTGTCCTGCAGAACCACTGAGGCCTGCGCTTCTGCCCCCCCCAGGACGTGAAGAACAAGCGCAACCCTCGTCTGGTGCCGTACTCTTCACTCGACGAACGCACCAAGAAGTCCAACCGAGAAAGCCTCCGCGACGCCCTGCGCACCCTGATCGCCTACGGCTACGGCGTGGAGCCGCCCGACCAAGACGGTGAAGACCCGTCACTCTGCTCATGTTCTAGAGCAGCGCTGGACAAACAGTCAGACACTAAAGAGCTGCAAAGAGCCACATCACACACATTAACACACATACACATCATCGCATTCCTTAATCCTGTATGCACGCACACACACACACACACACACACACACACACACACACACACACACACACAGACCTCTGCTCAGCCAGATGTAAAGATAATAACCACACCAACATGATAATGAAATCAATCAGATAATTTTTCAACAGTTAACATTGTGTGCATATGTGACTCATGTCATGTTAGACATTACAAATACTCTTATTATTATTATTATTATTGTTATTATTATTATGTGAAAGCTCCTGAAGAGCCGCACGGGTTGACCACTCCTGTTCTAGAGATGATCTAGAAATGGCCCCATTAAATGTTTTACATCGGCACACCAAACTTGATTTCAAACGATTTAAACGAGAGTCAGTACATTTTCTGATAGTTGCGAATGAAGAGGTTTGCCCTCCTCGTGTCCAGAACGCCACGTGTGCTTCTCCCATCAGGTCACGTGGTGGAGAGGCCGAGCATCGACAAGATCCGCTTCTTCCGGGTGGAGCGCACCTACGCGGTGAAGACGGGACGCTGGTACTTTGAGTTTGAGGCGGTGACGGGCGGAGACATGCGCGTGGGCTGGGCACGGCCCGGGTGTAAGCCTGACGTGGAGCTGGGCACAGACGACCAGTCGTACATCTTCGACGGCCACAGGGTGAGTTCAGGTGGGCGTGGCTGGACTGACCCGCAGTGACCTTTGACCTCTTGGGACAGGGTCACCGGCTCCACACGGGCAGCCGTCTGTTCGGCCGCTGCTGGCGCGCTGGAGACGTGGTGGGCTGCATGATCAACATGGACGACAAGTCCATGATCTTCACGCTGAACGGTGAAATCCTCATCACGAACAAGGGCTCAGAACTGTGTTTCGCCGACTTTGACATCTCAGATGGTGAGAAACTGGACTCTCCGTGAACCTGCTGAACCTGTTGATGAACGTTCTGGCCTCCTCTTCTGGCCACCAGGGTTCCTCCCCGTCTGCAGTTTGGGTCTGGCTCAGGTGGGCCGCATGAACCTGGGACGAGACGCCAGCACCTTCAGGTTCTACACCGTGTGCGGCCTGCAGGAGGGATTCCAGCCCTTCGCCGTCAACATGAACCGCGAGGTCACCATGTGGGTCAGTAAACGTCTGCCCACGTTCTTCAACGTGCCGAAGGACCACCGTCACCTCGCTGTGAGATCCTGCTGGGCTGCTCGTCGTGGAGCGTCTGGGAGCGTTTGTGACGGTGCTTGTGGCGCGTGCAGGTGACGCGGGTGGACGGGACGGCGGACGGTCCGCCCTGTCTGAAGGTGACCCACAAGACCTTCGGCACGCAGAGCGGCGGCGGCGGCGACGACATGCTCTTCTGCCGGCTCAGCATGCCCGTGGAGTTCCACAGCGTCTTCAGGAGCAGCTCCCACACTCAGCTGAACGGCCCGTGTGAGGACGAGCAGCGGCTGAAGCTCAGGTGAAGACGCGGTGAGGCGCTGAAGCTCCGTGTGGTGTCCTGACGCCGCTCTGCTCCCTCAGGTTCCCCGTGAGGAGCAGCAAACACCCCGAGCAGAGCAGCTCCAGCACCGTAGGTCCAGCTTCTGTGTGTGTGTGTGTGTGTGTGTGTGAGTCAGTGCCTCCTCCATCCACACACACACACACACACACACTCTCGCATTAATGTTGTAGAGGGGCCCACCTTACACTGACATTCCAAACCAAGCGCTCCATCAGGCCCCGCCCCCTCTTTAACTTTAACCATAGGGCCCCACTTTAGCATAGAAACCTAATATAAATGCCTGTACACACACACACACACACACACACACACACACACACACACACAGACACAGTTGTGGTGGGGCAGTTGTGGCCTAGTGGCCCAATAATGACAAAAAAGCTACAGTTTTGAATGTCCTTTGTGTTTGTGAGTCTCTCCTCTGATGATATGTGTGTGTGGCGCCCCGCAGTACTGTCACTCGGTGCGGATCTTGGCGGGTCAGGAGCCCTCGTGCGTGTGGGTGGGCTGGGTGACGCCCGACTATCACTACTACAGCAGCAGCTTCAGCCTCAGCAGGAGCCGCACCGTCACCGTCACGCTGGGGGACGAGAGGGGCCGCGTGCACGAGAGGTGGGTGTGTGGGCGAGGCACACGGGCGTGGCCTCCCATCTTTTTTTTTCCCTAGCCACTGTCGCGATCTAGCTTGCTCTTCTGCTCATAGCCCACAGTCTGAACAACAACAGCCATTATTTTTTCCCTTTTTAACTGACCCCCCCCCCTCATTATTAAAAATCATCAATCAATTGACATTTCTCCCTTTTTAAAGACTTTTTTTCATATAGTGTCTTTGCGTTGGTCTCGGACTAAGAGAAGCGCTATACAAATGAACTTGAGCTTGTCCTGACCTCTGGTGTGTGACGGGACAGCTTGAAGAGGAGCAACTGCTACATGGTGTGGGCGGGAGACGTCCCCGGGGCCGCGCACTCCGCCGGCAGGAACCGCGTGGAGCTGGAGATCTGCTGCCTCATCGACCTTTCCTCCGGACTCTTGACCTTCACCACCGGGGGCAGAGAACTGTCTACGACCTACCAGGTCACACTCACACACACACACACACACTCACACACACACTCACACACACACAGCGGAACATGTGGGTGAGAGACAAGTCAAAGTCAAAGTCAGCTTTATTGTCAACTCTGCTGTGCGTACTGGACGTGCAGAGAGTCGACATTGCTTCCTCTACTCTTCCACGCTCTTTACAGATAGACATACATTTTTACAAGTACTAGTACAAAGTTGTACAAAACAATGTTGTGCGATTTGCAATTGCGGATAAAAATGTGCAATAGTCACAAAGAACACAATGCAGTGAAAATGAAAATGTGCAAGAGAACAACACTGATGGTGCAACAGATCTGTGTAAAATGTTGGAAGAAAGTGGCCAAGCGTTTGTTAGAGGGTGAGGAGGGGGGTGTGGTAAGTGAGTTCTGTTCCGTTCAAGAGTGTGTGTGTGTGTGTGTGTGTGTGTGTTTAGGTGGAGCCGAGCACCAAGCTCTTCCCAGCCGTGTTTGTGCGGCCCACCAGCTCCAGTCTGTTTCAGTTTGAGCTGTGTAAGAGGAAGGTGAGTGTATCGTGACGGCGCCGTGAGGGCTGCTGTGATCTCCTCCTCTCTCCTGCAGAACGCCATGCCCCTCTCGTCCGCCATCTTCAGGAGCGAGCAGCGCAACCCCGTCCCTCAGAGCCCCCCCAGGCTGGACGTCCAGACCATCAGCTCGGTGCTGTGGAGCCGGATGCCCAACAGCTTCCTGAGAGTCGAGACGCAGCGGCTCAGCGAGAAGCACGGATGGATGGTCCGCTGCCTGGAGCCGCTGCAGATGCTGGCGCTGCACATCCCGGAGGAGAACCGGTACCCCACACACACACACACACTCGCATTAATATTGTAGAGGGGTCCCACCATAGACTGACATTCCAAACCAAGTGCTCCGTCAGGCCCCGCCCCCTCTTTAACCTTAACCATAGGGCCCCACTTTAGCATAGAAACCTAATAAGAATGCCTGTACACACACACACACACACCGTTGTGTCGGGGCAGTTGTGGCCTAGTGGCCCAATAATGACAATAAAGTTAGTTTTGATTGTCGTTTTAGGCACAACTGTAGTGTGCTTGATTGAGCTTAAGACCGATCCAATACTGGGTTTGTGAGTCTCTCCTCTAATAATACTCACACACAAACACTGTATATGTAGATATCTGATAGTCCTCAGATCAACGGGAACTTTCCTGCTCAAACAGCCACAAACAAAACTTAAAACTATGGGAGACAAATCGTTTTCTGCTGCTGCTCCCCGGCTCTGGAGCGCTAATCTGTTAACTGTTTTAAGTCATCTCTGAAAACGTACCTTTTTAGAAAAGCCTTTTAAGAGCCTTTTTAAGTGCTTTGCTTTGCAAATGTAAAGTGCTTGACAAATAAAATGTATTATCATTATTATTATAGATTTGGGTTTGTATGGTTTGTATACTAACGCTTTGTGTGTGTGTGTGTGTGTGTGTGTGTGTAGGTGTGTGGATGTGATGGAGCTGTCGGAACAGGAGGAGCTGCGGCGCTTCCACTATCACACGCTGCGTCTGTACTGCGCCCTCTGCGCTCACGGGAACACGCGTGTGGCTCACGCCCTCTGCAGCCACCTCGACCAATCACAGCTGCTCTACATCATCCACAACCAGCACCTGTCCGGCCTGCTGCGCCAAGGCTTCTACGAGCTGCTGCTGAGCGTGCACCTGGAGACGCCCCGCGCCGCCCGCCTCATGATGAACAACGAGTTCATCGTCCCCGTCACCGCCGAGACGCGCAGCATCCGCCTCTTCCCGGACGCCTCCAAGTGCCACCGCCCCCCGGGCGTCGGCCTCAGCACCTCGCTCAAGCCACGCCTCCACTTTGCTCCGCCCTGCTTCATCAGCACCAAGCGAGAGCAGCGCCTCCACAGCCCGGAGATCCCGCTGGACGTGCTGAAAGAGAAGGCCATCGACATGCTGACCGAGGCCGTCCGGGCCGGCGGAGACCACATCCGTGACCCGGTGGGCGGCAGCGTGGAGCACCAGTTTGTCCCCGTCCTGCGCCTCATCAGCACGCTCCTCACCATGGGCGTCCTGACCAGCCCGGACGTGCAGAAGATCCTGCTGCTCATTGAGCCCAACGTGTTCGGGGAGCGGCGGGAGGAGAAAGAGGGCGTGACCGGGGCGGAGCAGAAGGCGGTGGAGGCGGGAGAGGAGGAGGCGAGGGAGCGGAAGCCGCCGCTGAAGGGGCTGCTGGAGAAAAAGCTGCCCGAGTCTGTGAAGAAACAGGTACCAGGTGGTGTTCCCTCGGGGGCGCAGGTCACGTGATTTAAACCGCGTGTGTTTCAGATGTGTGAGCTGCTGCACTACTTCTGTGACTGCGAGCTACGGCACCGTGTGGAGGCCATCTCCTCCTTCTCTGATGGATTCGTCTCCAAGCTGCAGCGCAACCAGAAGTTCCGCTACAACGAGCTGATGCTGGCGCTCAACATGTCGGCCGCCGTCACCGCCAGGAAGACCAAAGAGTTCCGCTCGCCGCCTCAGGAGCAGGTACCAGCCCTCGCTGTGAGCGTGAGGAGAGTCCTCCTCCTGTCTGAGCTCGCCTCTGCTTCTCTCAGATCAACATGCTGCTGAACTTTGACCTGGGGGACGATTGTCCGTGTCCGGAGCGGATCCAGGAGGAGCTGTACGACTTCCACAGCGAGCTTAGACTGCATTGTGGTGCGTCTCTCTCACACACACACACACACACACACACACACACACAATCATACAACTCAATTTGTCCTCGATTTAAACCTGTATTGTTGTGTTCACGACTATCACACACATCCATATGTGTTCTGTTCTCTCTCTCTCTCTCTCTCTCTGTCGTGCTGCAGGTATTCCAGTGGAGGAAGATGAGGATAATCAGGACACGTCCTTTAAAGGTCGTTTACTCGCTCTGATCTGTAAAATCCAAGGTCAAGCACAGAAATCAGTGGCAGAGCCTGTATCCAGTGACCAAGCGGCTCCATGTGAGGACCTCTGACCGACCTTTCACCTCGTCCATCATCATCATCATCACCGAGCAGAGCCGCTGACATCAGCACCGGGTTCTTGTCTATTTGCAGCCAATCTGAAGGAGCTGATCTCTCAGACGATGGTGAGCTGGGCTCAGGAGACGCACATCCAGGACCCGGCGCTGGTGCGGCTGATGTTCGGCCTGCTGAGGAGACAGTACGACAGCATCGGCGAGCTGCTGCGAGCCATGAGGAAGAGCTACACCATCAGCGCCGGCTCCGTCCACGACACCATCCGCCTGCTGGCCTCGCTGGGACAGATCCGCTCGCTGCTCAGCGTCCGCATGGGCAAAGAGGAAGAGCGTCTGATGATCGACGGCCTGGGGTATTCCTGCCCGACGCGGCTCCAGACTCGAGCTTTAAACATCACTGACATCTCTTCTGCGTCTCAGGGACATCATGAACAACAAGGTTTTCTACCAGCACCCCAACCTGATGAGGGTCCTCGGGATGCACGAGACCGTGATGGAGGTGATGGTCAACGTGCTGGGTGGCGGGAAGTCGCAGGAGATCACCTTTCCCAAAATGGTGGCGAGCTGCTGTCGCTTCCTGTGCTACTTCTGCCGCATCAGCCGCGAGAACCAGAAGGCCATGTTTGACCACCTGAGCTACCTGCTGGAGAACAGCAGCGTGGGGCTGGGTGAGTGGCGGAGAACGCCGGCGCCACGTCTCTGTGTGCTGACGCCTTTGTGTCGACAGCTTCTCCAGCCATGAGAGGATCTACTCCCTTAGACGTCGCAGCCTCCTCGGTGATGGACAACAACGGCCTGGCACTGGCACTCGAGGAGCCCGACCTGGACAAGGTGTGTGTGGCTCTGACATCATCGTTGGCTTCGAGCCGGGGGATTAAACGATGTGTGTGCGTGCAGGTGGTGACGTATCTGGCAGGCTGTGGTCTTCAGAGCTGCCCGATGCTCATCGCTAAAGGATACCCAGACCTCGGCTGGAACCCGATCGAAGGCGAGCGCTACTTGTCCTTCCTGCGCTTCGCCGTGTTCGTCAACGGTGCGTGAGGAGGATCACGAGGCCACACACGGGCGCGGTGCGTCATGCTGAACTCTTGCAGGTGAGAGTGTGGAGGAGAACTCCAGTGTGGTGGTGAAGCTTCTGATTCGTCGCCCCGAGTGCTTTGGCCCCGCCCTGCGAGGAGAGGGCAGTAATGGTCTGCTGACAGCCATGAAGGAAGCCATTAAGATCTCGGAGACGCCAGCACTGGATCTGCCCAGCACGGGAGCAGGCCGCGGCTCAGACGTGTAGGAACCCCTCACGCAGCGAGCGACTGATGCTGGCGAGAGTGTGCTGACCTCATCTCTGCCACAGGTCCGTAGAGGGCGAGGAAGAAGACGAGGTGGTCCACATGGGCAACGCCATTCTGTCTTTCTACTCCGCTTTAATCGACCTCCTGGGCCGCTGCGCTCCGGAGATGCACGTGAGTCCAGAAAGGAGCGTCCTGCAGCCGAGGTGATGACCACTTCCTGTCTCCTCTCAGCTGATCAGTAAAGGGAAAGGTGAAGCTCTGAGGATCCGTGCCATTCTGCGCTCTCTTGTGCCCATGGAGGACCTGGTGGGCATCATCAGCATCCCCCTCACGATGCCATCCTTCAAAGGTACCACAGCAGATGAAATGCAGCGATCTCTGTGACTGGGACGAGGACTTTAGTTTCACTAGAGCTTGAACTTGTACTGTGAGAGGAAGAGCTGGTTAGTATTTCTGTCCCTCTCTCTCTTCCAGAAGGCACTGTCGTAGAGCCCGACGTGTCCGCCAGCTTTTGTCCGGACCACAAGGCCCCCATGGTGCTGTTTTTGGACCGCGTCTATGGCATAGAGGAGCAGAACTTCATGTTGCACCTGTTAGAGGTGGGCTTCCTTCCGGACCTGAAAGCCGCCGCCTCGCTGGACACGGTCAGTGTTTGTTTGTCTCTCTCTTTCTTGTGTTTTTCTTCCCCGCGACTCTCTCTCTTTCTTCTCTGTTCTACTTAGCGTACCCTCCATAAAAGGTTGTGTTTTTCTGTTTGTTTTTCATCTGTGTGTTACTTATTTTCTGAACAGTGTTACTCTATGTACGGTGTCCTTGGGTTCCTTGAAAGGCGCCAACAATAAAATGTATTATTATATATTTCTTTTTATATTTCAGGAGTCGTTAAGGACGACTGAGACGGCTCTGGCCTTGAACCGCTACATCGGCTCGGCCGTGCTGCCGCTGCTCACCCGCTGCGCTCCTCAGTTCTCCGGCACGGAGCATCATGCCGCTCTGATCGACTCCACGCTCTACACCATCTATCGCCTCTCCAAGGGCTGCTCCCTGACCAAGGCCCAGCGCGACGCTATAGAGGAGTGTCTGCTGTCCATCTGCGGGTGAGGGAGAGGAGTGAGCGGCTCTGCTGAGCTTCACCTCTCACGCTCCTGCTCTTCTGTCCTCCACAGACACCTCAGACCGTCCATGCTGCAGCAGCTTTTGCGGCGGCTGGTGTTCGACGTGCCTCTGCTGTCAGAGTTCTGTAAGATGCCGCTGAAGGTGAGCGGGCCTCGCTGCTTCAGGAGCCGTGTGGCGGGTCACTGATGCTGGTTTTCCGCAGCTGCTGACCAACCATTACGAGCAGAACTGGAAGTATTACTGTCTGCCGTCCAGCTCGTCCACCGAGGGCCTGGCCTCCGACGAAGAGCTGCTGCTCACCAAGAAGATCTTCTGGGGCATCTTTGACTCGCTCTCTCAGAAGGTCAGGGCATCTCCGAGCTGCTGGCTTCCTGCTTTCCTGGATCTTGAGGTTCCCACAATCCTTCTGCAGAAGTATGAGCAGGAGCTGTTCAGAATGGCCATGCCGTGTCTGAGCGCCATCGCCGGAGCTTTACCGCCCGACTTCATGGACTTGACCCTCGGCGCCGCAGTGGACAAGCAGCTGCTCGTGGACACGCAAGGAAATTTTGAGCCCAGACCCATCAGCACGGAGCAGTAGGTGACCCGGCGAGACAGAGAGAGAGAGAGATGCTGAACTGAGCAGTGAAATCTCTGTGTCTGCAGCATCTGCCTCCCTGAGAAGCTGGAGCACGTTTCCAACAGATATGCAGAACATTGCCATGAGAAGTGGGCGGCTGAGAAGGTGCGAGGCGAGGCGTGTGCTGAGGCCGTGTCTGCTGTGTGTGTGTGTGTGTGTGAGCTTGTGATGGCTGTGCTCAGGTGCTTCTGGGATGGAAAGCCGGCGAGAGCGTGGATGAGAAGGCCAAGAGCCACCCGATGCTGAGAGCCTACAGGTCCCTGTCAGAGAAGGTACTGCTCACACCTGCTGCTGCGGTTCAAGTTCAAGTTCTGAGCATTTACAAGGCGCTTTGCACAGTTTGAACTGTCTGTGTGAATATGTAAGAGAATCGTTGCATTTTATTCATTTGATCGTCTGGTTGTTGGTGTTGGGTAAAAATTCAGTACGAGTAAAATACTTCAATACTTTGCTACTTTGACTCAAGTCTTTTTCTATCTTTTTCTACTTTTTCTCTCTCTGTCTCTCTCTCTCTCTCTGTCTGTCTGTCTGTCTGTGTCTCTCACTCTCTCTCTCTCTCTCTCTCTGTATGTCTGTCTGTCTCTCTCTCTCTGTCTGTCTGTCTGTCTGTCTCTCTCTCTCTCTCTGTCTGTCTGTCTGTCTGTCTGTGTGTCTCTCTCTTTCTCTCTCTTTCTCTCTCTCTCTCGATACTTTGCTACTTTGACTCGAGTCTTTTTCTATCAGTGACTTTTTCCTCGTATCGGAGTACCGTATACAGCTTGTACTTGTACTTGTACTCCAGTATGGTGGTGTGGTCTCCCGGCAGGAGCGAGAGGTGTACCGCGGGCCGGTGCGGGAGGCGCTGAAGAGCATGCTGGTCC
>MU204318.1:8743908-8754436 GCA_017309775.1 Paedocypris sp. Pulau Singkep | reverse complement strand
CACACACACACACACACACACACACACACTCTCTGACGCGCGGCTCTGTGTGCAGGGTGGCCGTGTGATTGACAGCATGACGCTGGTGCAGGAGCATCACGGCTCTCGCTCGGCCCGCGGCCCCTGAGTCTCTCACTACACAGTAATCCCTCGCTACCTCGCGGTTCGACTATCGCGGATTCACTGCATCGCGGGTTTTTTTTCCTTTATTACGTATATTCGCGGATTCATTCATTTTGTTTGTTAATATTACTTTAATAAAGAATTGTTCCTCCACTTCGCGGAAATTCACCTCTAGCGGTCGGGCTTGGAACGTATCTACCGCGATAAACGAGGGATTACTGTATATCACATCACACTCTCTCTCTCTCTCTTAGTGTCGAGACTGTGCTCTGCATTTAACACACACACACACACACCCGGAGCAGTGGGCAGCTTGAGCCGTGGAGTCGGGGCGTGTCGGGGTCTTGATCAAGTAGTAGAATCTACCGGGTCTGTAACACCTGCTGACAGATCCAGCTCACGACCGGATTTCAGTTGCCCTCACAAACACACACACACACACACACACACTCACACTCACACAAACAGACACTCTCACACACACACACTCACACAAACAGACACTCACACACACACACAGATGTAAATGACTTACTGTATATCTGTTTCTTTCTGTCTGTCTGTCTGCCCCCCCCCCCCACCCGTCTCTCTCTCTCTCTGATTGTTGCTGTGGTTTTACTTCATGTCTTGAATAAATGATTCTCCATGTGTTACTTGGTCTGAAAATGACTCAAGCTGCTCAAACTCACTCAGTGTGTGTGTGTGTGTGTATCAGTGTGAGGAGAAACACGACAGACGACGTGACCTCAGAGAGTGAGTGAGATATAGAGTGTGTGTGTGTGTGAAAGAGAGAGATGTGACCAAGAGTGAGTGAGATATAGTGTGTGTGAGAGACAGAGTGTGTGTGTGTGTGTGTGAGTGAGACAGAGTGAGTGATGTAACGCTGATTAATAAACACTCTGAGCGCTGGAACAGTGTGTGTGGGGAACATCTGGAGCTGGAAGCTGAATTTTTATTCCCTGGCGTTTAATCGCGTCTAGGCTCTAGATTTCCACTCTCTTACTGCTTTTACTTTTTGTTGTCTCGACTATGGTGCTCAATTATGTGCAACTTTCATCCATCCTGTTTTGTTTTATTGATGTGTAATGGTGTAGTATTGTGGTGTGATACTGTACTAATCTGCTATATGGTTTGTACAGCCCTTTGTCCAGCCAAAACTGTCAAAAAGGGCTTTATAAATAAAGTTGAGTTGAGTTGAGTTGAGTTGAAGAACAGGAACATCATCACTACTACACACACAACACTACACTCCTGATTTATGCATCAGAAACAACAGTTCTGCTCCGATACAGAACAATCAATCATTTATTGACACTCATTTATTATTATTATTGTTTAGTGACACACACACACACACACACGTCTCATTGTTTATTTACTCCAGTGACGTCAGATCCGTCTCACAGTCCTGCAGCAGATTCCTCAGCTGATCCCCAGACAGAACACACACCTGTGGACACACGCGCGGTCAAAACCTTCGTGTGTGTGTGTGTGTGTGTGTGTGGTCACCTCAGACTGCTCCAGGAGCTCCAGCTGACACTCAATTTCTCTCAGGCGTTTCTCTTCTTCTTGTCTGTGTCTCTCGTCCTCCACGACTCTCTCTCCACTCTTCTCTTCCACAGAATCCTAGGAAACAAGCATCAGGAAACACCGCGCAGGACTAGTGTGTGTGTGTGTGTGTGTGAGTGTGAGAGTGTGTGTGTGTGAGTGTGAGAGTTTGTGAGTGAGAGTGTGTGTGTGAGTGTGAGTGTGAGTGTGTGTGTGTGTGCGCACCTCGTGTTGCTCGTCCTCCTGCTCACGCAGCAGCGCCTCTATTCTCTCTCTCTCCTGTGCTGTGATCTGGTCACCTGACACACCTGCAAGCTGCCGTCACATGACCATCAGCCAATCAGCAGCTAGAGCCTCTGGTGACCTCTGCTGACCTCGATGTTCCTCCTGATGAAGTTGAGCCTGTGCTGATGGCGCCACAGACCTTGATGCTTGACCGTCTCCTGCGAGGCCGCTGAGCGCGCACACACACACACACACACACACACACACCTTTTAGCCGTACAGGTAAACATCAGGGAGGAGTTGAGGAGACACAGACCTTCGACTTCATCATCTTCAGCTTCACCTTCTCTCGGGTCCAGATTAACTTCTGTCTCGAAAACTGACAGCGGATCTGGATCAGAGTCTTCATCACAGTCCAGAACTACAGGGAGATGATTACAGGGTCAGAGACGTGTGTGTGTGTGTGTGTGTGTGTGTGTGTGTGTGTGACTCACAGGTGTGCGGGGTGAGAGACAGGAAGCGCTGTGTGTGTGTGTGTTGTGTGTGTGTGTGTGACTCACAGGTGTGCGGGGTGATAGACAGGAAGCGCTGTGTGTGTGTGTGTGACTCACAGGTGTGCGGGGTGATAGACAGGAAGCGCTGTGTGTTGTGTGTGTTGTGTGTGTGTGTGTGTGTGAGACTCACAGGTGTGCGGGGTGATAGACAGGAAGCGCTGTGTGTTGTGTATCTCCTCTGAACAGAGCGGAGTGAGGCGGAGGCTGGCGGCCTGTGGAGGATCCAGAGGGAGGGGTCGGGGGAGGAGTCACGGGTGAGTGGGAGGAGTCAGTGTGGCCTCACCTGAAGCTCCCGCCAGAGTTTCCTCTGCAGCTCGCGGCCGCTGCGCTTCACCCGTCTCTCCGCTTGGGCCCTGAGATCCAGAGCCTCGTCCAGCCGCCTCGTCCTCGCCAGCGCCCTCGCCAGCTCATCAGAGCCGCCTCAGAACAACACACACGCTTTACTACAGCTGTGTACACTCCTGTGGGCGTCAGCTGGCTGTCCCGATTGTGAGTTTGTATTGCCATTATATTTTCATCCTTGTATATCTTGTGATGTTATTATATGTAAAGTTCTCATTATAAAAAAAGTTGGGTCGAGTGCCCCCACAAACCACCTGCGCGCTGACGTCATGAGTGATCACAGGTGTTTTCGCGGTGTTTGTGGGCGTGGCTGACTAAAGCAGATCTTCTTTACCTTCATCAGTCTCGAAGCCTCCACAGGTCAGTGTCCGCACTCGGTCTCGGTCTCTCCTCCTGCGGGAGATCCGCTCCTCCTGCTCCTCCTGCTCCTCCCGCGGACCGTCCTCACCACAGATCTCATCCTCGCTCATGGCGCACAAACAGCGTTTCCTAGGAAACCGCCGCTTCCCGGAAGTCAGGCCTGCGCGTGCGCGTGAAGTTTTCCTCAGCCGCCCGACTCTAATAACTCGACGTTTTTATGGTTGAAACGTTTCCTTTTAGGCGTTTATCATCATTGTCGTTCTTACAGCGTCAAATTACTATTTAAACTCGAGAACCACTTTTAAGACGCATTTGAATGTGTCGGGAATGAGAAAGCTCTAGAACAGGGGTGGTCAACCTCATGCGGCTCTTCAGGAGCTTCACATGACATGAGTCACATATGCACACAATGTTAACCGTTGAAAAAACCCAATATTATCATGTTGGTGTGGTTATTTTCATTAAATCTGGCTGAGCAGAGGTCTGTGTGTGTGTGTGCATACAAGATTAAGGATGATGTTTATGTGTGTGATGTGGCTCTAACACTAAAGAGAAGTGTGTGTTGGTTTCTGACTGGTTGGCCACCCCTGCGCTATAAGGTCTAAGGTCAAACTCTTTTGTTTATCTAGTGTCAATGAAATTCTGCTTTATTGACTGTGATTTGGTTTGACTTGTGGTTTGAATTGTGGCTGAAACGTTTGTGTGTGCAGATGTTAACGTGCGTGAAGACGTGACGGACCCTCCTGCTGCTGGACACACACACACACACACACAGAGTTCAGGCCTTTATTTCTGCTCTCGCTGTGGAGAAGGTGAAAATCAAATACAGCGTCTAAGATGCTCCAGGAGACGTTATTGCCCTTCGCCGCGCGTCAGGAAGAGGACGGGAGGTCACGGCCGAGGTCGCCGTGTTATTGCATCATCGGGAGACTTCTCTCGCGCACGGGGGCGGAGCCATGACATCACACTCCCGCGGGGGAGGGGTAGCACCAGCCAGAGTCCAGCAGCACGCCACCGGAGCTCCGCCTCACAGTCCCAGCACGGGCGGGAATCACCACGCCCCTCACGCCCAGGGTCAAAGGGCGGTGAGGCCGAAGTTACAGCGGCAGTACATCATGCTGCTGGAGTCGTGCCAGCTGTCGGTGATGGGGTCGTAGCGCTGCACCGTGTTGAGGTAGGAGGAGCCTGAGTGCCCGCCCACCACGTACAGGTAGCCGTCCACCACGGCCGCGCCCACGCCTGCACACACACACACGCGCATCAGACCCGGCTGACCCGGCTGACCTCTGACCTCTCACCTGTGCGCGCCTCGCTCATGGGCCTGCAGGCCGTCCACTGGTTCTGGTGCGGGTCGTAGCGCTCGATGCTGGACAGGTGCGACACGCCGTTGTGCCCGCCCACCACGAAGATGAAGCCCAGCGTCACGCCCACGCCGAAGTTGATGCGCTTGTCCGCCATCGACGCCACCAGCTCCCAGGAGTCTTTGCTGGGGTCGTAGCGCTCCACGCTGCACACACACACGGGCGGGGTCAAAGGTGTGGCCGCAGCCCGGCGGGGGGGCGTACCTGTTCATGTGGGCGGGGCCGTAGCCTCCGATGGCGTAGATCATGCCGTCCAGCACGGCGGCGGAGAAGCAGCTGCGAGACTTGCTCATGGGTGCCACCGGCTGCCACTCCTTCACCTTGGGCTGGTACTTCTCCACGAACGGCAGGTAGAACTGCCCGTTGTAGCCGCCCAGCGCGTACAGCTCGCCCGCCAGCACCGCCACGCCCAGCGTGCTGCGGCAGTTGGCCATGGGCTCCGAGTGGCTCCAGCTGTTGCTGTCGGGGTCCCAGCTCTCCACGCTGCTCTCGTGCCGCCTGTAGCTGATGCCCTGGTGCATGTGTGTGGCGATGCCCCCCACCACGAACACACGCTGGTCCAGCACCGCCACGCCAAACTCATAGCGCGCCACGGTCAGCGGAGCCAGGCTGATCCACGAGTCCGTCTGAGGGAAGAACATCTCCATGCTGCGCGCACACGCACACACACACACGCGCACACACACACACACACACACACACACACGGTCAGCGCTCCAGGAGTCAGAGGAAAAACTATGATGAAGTGTAAACCGCGACCTCGAGATCAAAGGCACTAGTTATCAGCAAGATAAGAACGCAGCCTTGCTTCTCCGATCACGGTGACTCGCTTCTGATCGTATTTAGTTTTATTTGTTTGATTTGTTTACGCCATCTTAGCTTCAATGGCTATACTAATGGCAACGTGGTATCACTTCAAAACATCGATAAATACACAACTTTTCTAGAGGACTTCAACAAATTAGATACACTCTTTCATGTTGACTTGCCATGAAAAAAATTGTAAAATCTTTTGTGGTAAAACGTTCTTAAAAACATCTGTTAAAATACTTTCTGAATAAAACAGTCGTCTAATATCACACAATTGATCCCAGTCAATTAAAATAAGCTTTACAGACCAGGTATTCCTGCACCGATCGCAGTGGTTTTTTTTGGTTTTACAACTAAACCATAGTTGAATCTTTTGTTTACACACGGGTTCACCTCAAAAAGCTAGTTATTTCTGCATTCATTCCATTCACACTGACATTCATCCTTATTTACCGTATTTCCTGGACTATAAGCCGCTACTTTTTTCATGTGTTTTGAACCATGCGGCTTATACAAAGGTGCGGCTATTCTGTTGATTTTTTGCACTCTATACCGGAATTAGAATTAAAACTAAGACAAAATAAATGCAAAGAAGAATACACTACTTCTTTTTTAGCAGATATAATTTTTGAGCTTTAATCAGCAAAGTTGTTGCCGTGTTCAAATACAGGTTAGGAAAGGATCTGTTTAGTTACAAATGTACATTTACAATTCAAAATCGTTCTGTTCCTGTAGTAAATATCTAGTCCAAAAACATACGTATCTGTGGCTTGCAAAACAGTTTTTAATAGAGTGGATGCGACTTGTTTTTTTTTTTTTTTTAAATAGAGCGGGTGCGGCTTATATACCAGTCCAGAAAATACGGTGTGTGTATATAAGTAAGTATTAAGTATAAGTAAGTATAATTTGTTTCTGACTTGATGTCCGACACTGTAATTCCGTGTTAGATCTTATTCTCGCGGCACCATCATCATCATCAGAAGCGCACCGGAGGCGTGTCCGTGTAGCGCTGAAGCCCCGCCCCCTTCCCGCCTGACCCTCCAGACACTGACCTCTCCAGCGTGGCAAAGAGTCCGGCCTTGCCCCCGACCGCCAGCAGGACCTTGGGGGCGCAGCGCGGGCGCGTGGGCAGGACGCTCTGGTAGCTGAGGCGGTGCTCGGGCATGAAGTGGTACTTGAGCGCCTCGTTCAGCAGGTGTTTGCAGGCGTGGTCGTCGCGGATCAGGTGATTGGCCTCGTACAGGCGCGTGAGGAACTTGACGCTGAGCAGGGGCAGCCGGACGCAGTGCAGCAGCGGTGCCAGGTGCTGCTGGCGCTCCGAGGGCTCGTACTTCACCCAGGCCTCCAGCGCGTAGAACACCGTCTCCTCCGTCAGCACGTTCAGCCGGTCGTCAGACACGATGTCGTCCAGCTCGGCGCGGGTCAGCTCCAGGAACTCCTCAGACTGGCACACCTCCTCAAAGTGGCGGCAGATGAACTTGCCGGCGGCCAGGCAGAGGTCGTGGCAGCCGTAGGTCTCGGCGAAGCGCGAGATGCCGATGCAGTTGCCCGCGTCCAGCTGCGCCTCCAGGAAGCCGCAGCACTCCTTCAGCACCAGCTTCACCTGCAGCAGGTTGGCAGCGGGCAGCAGCGCCTCCACCGTCTCCTGCGAGATGAACACGCTGCCCGTGTAGGCAAAGTCCACGATGGCCTGGAGAGGTCAGACAGAGGTCAGTGTGTGTGTGTGTGTGTGTGTGTGTGTGACCCCGGGTCTGTCCTGCACACGCTCACACACACACCTTAGACTGGCACCAGAGAGTCGGGTTCTCCCTGGGTTTATTCCTCTCACCTCATCAGAGAGGTTTTGTTTTCCTAGCTCAGGGACGGGCAAACTAAGGCCTGTTGAATACTTTAATCCGGCCCGCCCAACTTGTAAAAATTACATGAAGGTCAGATATGTTCTTCTTTTTTAATTGGATTTAAAGCATATATTTCCTTTATATCCCAAGACGTGTATTTTCCTCTCCAGTGAGGTAAGGTTGCCAAATCACTCCATCAATCTGCCCCTCATCCGGCCCCTTTTTCAAATTCAAGAACCCATTGTGCCCCGCGAATCAAAACGTTTGCCCACGCCTGATCTAGCCGCTCTTCTGGTCAGTCTGAACACCGATGGACATTTATTTCTCTTTTAATTGACTCTTTTCCCCTACTTTTTTTAATACGGATAAATAATGGACATTTCTTTTTTTGTAAAGACTCTTTTTTTTGCAGCTCCACTGGTCACACCACAGTAATCACATCTCACACACACCTTTGCCCCATTGTCTTATTGACGATCCTTTCATTTTCTTATATCTGTTATATATTTGTATTACTGTATTTATGTATTACTGTATATATATTTAATTTTTTTGGTATTTTTGTTATTGCTGTTAAACACAAATGTCCCCTTGATGGATTAATAGTCTAAAGCGGGTCAGGGGTCACTTATGGGGACTTGAGTCTGTTTGAGGGTCTGTGTGTGTGTATGCGTCTTTCTCAGAGTGTGTGTGAGTGTGTTTGTCTGTCTCAAAGTGTGTGTGTGAGAGTGTGTGTGTGTGTGTGTGTGTGTGTGTGTGTGAGTGTGTGTGCGCGTGTGCACCTGAAGCGCGCTCTGCTCCACGCACTGGAACTCCACCTCAGCGGTCTCCTTCTCGGACAGGTTGCCGGTGAACATGGCCTTGAAGTAGGGGCTGATGCTGGCCAGCACCACCTTGTGCGCGTGGATCTTGGCGTCTCCCACCCGCAGGACGATGTCGCAGAGCTCGCGGTGCTGGCGCAGGAGCTGGAGGCCCTGCAGGAGCTGCTCGCAGTGCGGCCGCGTCAGGCTGGAGAACAGGTACGGCTTCCCCGGCTGCTCCATCGCGCGCGGGGTCAAAGGTCGGTGTCCGGCACCGCTGACCCGGCCGGACCTCGGAGATGCTCCCTCTCTCGTGCACGCGCGCCGCTCCACTGGCGTCACCTTCAGCGTGCGGGCGGCGGCGTGACCCCTGCGGCGTGTCCGTGCGGATCTCCCCGGAGGTTCTGACCGATCGCTGGCGTTTCGGGGGCGACGCGGCCGCGACGGTGAGGAAAACAAACCGAGACTAGCGCATGCGTCACTTCCGGGAAACAGCCCGTCGAGCTCCGGTCGCGCTTCTTCTTCTTCTGCGGCTGCGGAGTTGTGACTCGTGGCGCCGCCTGCCGGACTGGATGTTTGGTGCCGTCTGAGGGTTCCTCGTGAGGGCGATTAACGGTGTTTTTACTGAAGAATGACTGTAAAGTGTTTCGCGTTAAGTTCTTTTATTGCAAGAACTGACAACACAGCGAAACAACCGAATCCGGAGTTTGCTCACAGCTCAAATCTACTAGTGAAAAGCCTCATGATCGCTGTCAGTTGTTTGGTATTTTTCGTTACTTGTACTATATATTGAAATTAAAAAATTGTATTTGTCACAAATAATACATGGTGCAACATGTAGTTACACGTGTTTGTATATACTTGCGCTGTTATTTGTCGTGTTTTCATTCGGTGACGTTAGTTCCAGTATTCCCGTTACACACACAGTCTGTTTCCCACAATAATCTACAAGTACATGTGCAGTCGCGCGTCTTCATCTGTTTTATTACACAACACTAATACATGCTGTTTATAATATACAGTCAGACAGTACAATTGGTGTGCGTGAAGTCAGTGTGCATGTTGTGTTCTTGAAAGGCGCTGAAAAATACAAAATTGAATTAATTATTATATTATTACTAATATTATTAATATTATTGTTTGAAAACGAAAGTGTATTTCAAAGTCTCTTCTTTTCTAGTGCTCTTATAATTGTTATATTGCGCTCTTTGCTTTTTATTATATTATTTTGTTGTTATATATTTATTTACGTTTTTTTCTTTTTGATTTGGTTTGGAATGTTATTTATATAATCCGTACTTTGTGTATTTCATTGCAATTGTGAAAATAATTTTCAAAGAATTGTTGTGTGTTTTTTTTTTTTTTTGTAAGTTGTAAATGTTTTGTAAAATGATTTACTCTGACAATAAAATAAAAATACTCATTTGAAAACGCTCGGAAGCTGACGTCACTCCCACACTGCACCGCGCGCGGGCCCGTCACGTCACGTGATTCAAAGCTTCCGTCTCCATAGCAGCGGCACAACACCGCGTCTCCGCTCCGCCTGCGTGTAACTCCGGTGACCCGGACCGAGCCCGAAAAGACGGTTCGGCGGAGCATGTGAGCGTCCGGGCCGCTTCCCGCCGCCCCCGGGCCCGGCATGATTCACGGCTTGATCTCCCCGGAGCTGCGCGCGCGGCTGCTGGAGCACGGCGACCCCCGGGAGCAGAGCCGCGGCCTGGAGGAGCTGAGGGCGCTGCTGCGGGAGCTGGACCCGGGCCTGGTGTCGCCCGCGGGCGTGCTGGAGCTGCTGCAGGTGCTGAGGGTGCTGGCGGAGAGCGGCGGCGGGCTGAGGCTGCGCTCCCTGCGGCTCCTGGAGCTCGTGCTGCGGCGGCTGGACCGGCGGGCGGAGCGCTACACCCGGGAGCTGCTGACCGTCGCCCTGCGCGCGCTCGGGGACCCTCAGGCGGGCACGCGGCGCGAGTGCCAGCGGGTGTGCGGGCGGGTGCTGCGCGCGGTGTCCCCGCGGGAGCTGCTGGAGCTGCTGGCGGCGCCGCTGAGGCACAGGAGCGCCCGGGTCCGCGCGGACACACTGGACCTCCTGACCGCCGCCCTGCTCGCTCACCCGCGCCGGGACTTGGGCAGCATCCCCGCGCTCTGCCTGGAGGTGGCGCCGCTGCTGGCCGACGGGAAGCGGAAGGTGCGTCTTTTCTTTCTTTTATGCCATCTCCCTCAGCCTTCCCCTCATTACTTCACTTTCTTCTCTATATCTTTCACACGTCATCATCACATGTCTTCGCAATCTTCACACTTCCCCAATATCTTTAGTGTTTGATTTAACATACAATGTCCTATTGTCTAGTCTAGTCATTTCTTATCTTCCTATAGAAGTGTCGTCCTTTACTTTCTTTATCCCATCTTTCCTGCCGGTTTTTTCATTATTTCCTCACATATTTAGCTCTTCACTTCTGCCTCACTCACTTTGATTTGGCAGGTGCGTCACGCGGCTCTGGAGCTGTTCGCCGTGCTGGACTCGCGGCTGGACGCGGGGGGGGAGGAGCTGCTGCTGGCGGGGGGCGGGGCTGAGG
>MU204318.1:8695949-8707467 GCA_017309775.1 Paedocypris sp. Pulau Singkep | reverse complement strand
GGCGCCGCGAGCTTCAGCTGGTCAGTGTCGGGGTCACCATAGCAACAGTCGGTGATGAAGCTGAAGTGACCCGCGATGATCGAAGATGCGGGAAACTTGTGGAACTTTGACGGCGTGTCGGATGATTCCGGCAGTTTGTTCCCGGGAGTCCGTGAGATCAGTTTCGCTCTGACACAAGTAGAGCAAGAGAGTCGGAGCCTGTTGCTGTGACAACCGTGTGGAAGCAGCTTCACGCGGGACCCAATTACAGCTGCGCGCGCGAGACGGAGATGAAGAACCAGACGACGGCGCACGCACGCACACACACGCACACGCACACACACACACACACACACACACACACACACACACACACACACACACACACACACACACGAACTCACTTTAATTGGACTCTCGGGTCTGTAAACAGAAGTAGGACAGCGCGTGCACGAGCGCAGTGTCGCGCGCATCAGTGCAGGTTTTTTGGCGGCGGTGCTCGTGCCAGCCCAGGTGACCGCAGGTGATCCCGAGCCCCGCCCCCCGCACGCGTCTGGTGGGCGGAGTTGAGCTGGCGTCCGTCGAGAAGCTCGTGCGGAACCCAACGGATCAAACTCCACGCGCCGCGTCTCTCGGGAGCCCGTCTGGAGATGCGCTGAGATGATCCACCTTCTCCTGCTGCTCTGCTGCTGCTGCTGCGCGTCTGTCGCGGCTCAAGGTGAAGATGCTCCGGCTCCAGCATCAGCATCTGTTGCGTCTCTGAACTGCGCGCGCGTGTGTGTGTGTGTGTCTCAGACTCTGATCCGTGTCCGCTGAAGCCGTGTCCAGAGAATCTCACCTGTGTCCTGACCGAGACGTCCGGATCCGTCCAGAGCCGCTGTGAGCCCAGACCAGACGGGTGAGTGTTACACACCAGACCTGCTTGTGTGTGTGTGTGTGTGTGTGTGTGTGTGTGTGTTCCTGCATTTAGCACTAAATCGGGCCCAGAATGCTGTTTTTTAGGACAAAGTTGTGTACGTTGTGTACATGTGGTGTCTTTGACTAGGGCCCCACAACTTTGAAGATCTTTTCAAGGGCCAATTTTAAAACTGAGTTTTTGTTTAAGTTAGAGTAAAGGGTGGGGTGTCGGGGGCATTTTGATGCTTTGGGATACAGTGAGGAAAGAGAGAACGTTGTTTATCATGTGGTGGGGCCCCACTATGATATAAATGCAAGTGTGTGTGTGTCTCTAACCCAGACCTGGGCAAACTACGGCCCGCGGGCCACATGCGGCCCTTTAAAGGATTTAATCCGGCCCGCTGAACTTAAATGAAAGTCTATTTTTTTTTCCAACAGGTCAATTCGTTATGAAGTTCCATTTATTTATTTATGAACAGATTTTAAAAAGCAGAATCATATACATAAAATATACGTGAAATAATTGTACTAGTATATTTTTAACATTTATTTTTACTCTGTCAGTCACACAATCACTGCATCGTTTTGTGTGTGTGTGTGTGTGTGTGTGTGTGTGTGTGCTCCTCCAGCACCTGTGCAGACGGGGGCCCCTGTGAGTCGGACCCCTGCCAGTCTAATCCGTGCCTGAATGGCGGGAGCTGCCTGGGTCACGAGGGTCACCGCTGCGTGTGCCCGCCCTCCTTCACCGGCCCCTCCTGTGCCACGCGGACCCGCAGGCCGAAGCCCAGACACAAGGCGGGGCGGGGCAGTGTGGCGCGGGACCCCGGCTCTCCTCTGCTCTGCCTGGCCGCTCTAGCTCTGCTCACGGCGCTGGTGCTGCTCATCACCACCGGCCTGATCTTCTCGGGACACTGCCAGCGCTGGAGGGCGAGCGGGCGATACCGGAGGCTGATGGAGCAGCAGCAGAGGCGTGAGGGCATGAAGGAGCCGCTCAGCATCCTCCTCCTCAGCAGCACTGAATAAAACACTTCCTCCTCACTGTCCCTCTTTCCTCAGAGCTTGTTCTCTGTCCCAGACAATGGCGTGTGTGTGTGTTTGTGCGCGCGAGTTGTTGGACTTATTGTGTCGACTGTGATTGGCTGAGCCGCTCGACGTGTCTCTGCTGCCCCCTGCTGCGCACGTGGTCAATCGCGGTCACTTGGCGTCCACTTCCGGTCATTTTAGCACGCTGCTGGACTTCACAGAAGAGAGCATTGTCACAGATTAGACGGAAGAAATCATCATCATCATCATCATCATCATCAAAAACAAACGAGTGTCTGTGTTTCCCCAGAACTGTGTCTCGCGCTCCGGTCATGTGCACCTCCTCCGGGCAGAACAACACACACAGCACAAGAATCCCGCGGGTATAAACTCTATTAAACACTGACGCGTGGACCTATAGTACAAGCTTCAGTCTCTTTCACAAACATCGTTATATAAAATATTGTTTTATTGACGATGCCGTTCTTTTCATCCCGGAAAAATGCTGATCTGCGCACGCGTCAAACTCGCCGTCTCTGGGTATTGTAGTTCTCGAGTAGACGCCCGCCTCAGCTTCCGCCGAAGATAAAACTACATTTCCCAGGGATGAGCGAAACAATAAGACTTCCTGTCGCGCTGGGCGGTGGCCATTGTGCGGAGTCTGACGGTTGGCGACACATCGACTCTCTTTCTCATTTTTCGCATCTTGGTTAGCGGCGCTCAGCGGGACATGTCTGACGGCGGCGGCGGGCTGGAGGAGGGCGGCGGGCTGGAGGTGTCCGCGGCGGTGCAGACGGTGGCGGACGCGTCGGTGCTGCAGAAGCACATCAGAAAGCTGGTGCCGCTGCTGCTGGAAGATGGCGGAGACGCGCCCTCCTCTCTGGAGACGGCGCTGGAGGAGAAGAGCGCGCTGGAGCAGATGAGGAAGTTCCTCTCGGACCCGCAGATACACACCATCCTGGTGGAGAGGAGCGCGCTCAAAGGTGTGTGTGTGAGGGTGCGGTGCGGAGCGGTGACGTCACTGTTTAATCGCGTGTGTGTGTGTGTGTGCGCTGCTCAGAGGACGTGGGTGATGAGGGCGAGGAGGAGCGGGAGTGCATCTCTTACGGCGTCAGCATCGACATCCACTACGGCCTGAAGTCCAACAGGTGAGGCTCGCCCGGAGGAACGCCCGTCCGCCTGACTGACACGCCCCGTCTCTCTCAGCCTCGCCCTGATCAAGCGCACCGGGGTCATCGACGCAGACAAGCCCATCTCCAGCCAGGTGCGGGTCCTGACGCTGAGCGAAGACTCGCCCTACGAGACCCTGCACTCCTTCATCAGCAATGCTGTCTCTCCGTACTTCAAGTCCTACATCCGCGAGTCTGGGAAGGCCGACAGGTGAGCGCTCCCGTGTGGACACGCCCCCGTACGCCGCTGCTGACCCCGTGTGTGTGTGTGTGTGTGTGTGCGCGCAGGGATGGAGACAAAATGGCCCCGTCTGTGGAGAAGAAGATCGCCGAGCTGGAGATGGGGCTGCTCCACCTGCAGCAGAACATCGAGATCCCCGAGATCAGCCTGCTCATCCACCCCATCATCACCAACGTGGCCAAGCAGTGCTACGAGCGCGACGAGAAGCCCAAGGTCACGGACTTCGGTGACAAGGTGGAGGACCCGAGCTTCCTCAACCAGCTGCAGTCGGGAGTCAATCGCTGGATCAGGGAGATTCAGAAGGTTTGGGATGTTCTCCTCGCCGAGGCGTGTCCCCTGGTGTTGACGTCAGCTCCCGCAGGTGACCAAACTGGACCGGGACCCCGCCTCTGGAACGGCCCTTCAGGAGATCGGCTTCTGGCTGAACCTGGAACGGGCCCTGAACCGCATTCAAGAGAAGAGGGAGAGTCCGGAGGTGCTGCTCACCCTGGACATCCTGAAGCACGGCAAGCGCTTCCACGCCACCGTCAGCTTCGACACGGACACAGGTGACACGCCCTCTCTCACGCCCTCAGCTGGCTTCTGCTGACGCTGCTGGTGTTCCTCTCAGGCTTGAAGCAGGCGGTGGAAACGGTGAACGACTACAACCCCCTGATGAAGGACTTCCCCCTCAACGACCTGCTGTCGGCCACAGAGCTGGACAAGATCCGCCAGGCGCTGGTGGCCATCTTCACGCACCTGCGCAAGATCCGGAACACCAAGTATCCCATCCAGCGCGCCCTGCGTCTAGTGGAGGCCATCTCCCGTGACCTCAGCGCTCAGCTCCTCAAGGTGCTCGGCACCCGCAAGCTCATGCACGTGGCCTACGAGGAGTTTGAGAAGGTGCCCGGGTCGTTCCTCTGAGGTGTTTGTGCGAGCGGCGCGTGCTAACCGATGGTCTGCGCAGGTGATGGTGGCGTGTTTCGAGGTCTTCCAGACGTGGGAGGACGAGTACGAGAAGCTGCAAGTGCTGCTGAGGGACATCGTGAAGAGGAAGAGGGAGGAGAACCTGAAGATGGTGTGGCGTCTGAGCCCGGCGCATCGCAAGCTTCAGTCGCGTCTGGACCACATGCGCCGCTTCCGCCGTCAGCACGAGCAGCTGCGAGCCGTGATCGTGCGCGTCCTCAGACCTCAGGTGCTCGGGTCCTCAGGTGACCTCACCTTCTCACGGGTGACTGACCCTGGCGTTTGCTCCGCAGGTGTCCGCCGTGTCCCAGCACGCCCAGAGCGAAGCGGTGGAGCCCGCAGACGTGAAGGTCACCGAGGTCCTGTTTGACGCCGCCGACGCCAACGCCATCGAGGAAGTGAACCTGGCCTACGAGAACGTGAAGGAGGTGGACGGCCTGGACGTGTCCAAGGAGGGAATGGAGGCCTGGGAGGCGGCCATGAAGCGCTACGACGAGCGCATCGACCGCGTGGAGACCCGCATCACGGCGCGGCTGCGCGACCAGCTGGGAACCGCCAAGAACGCCAACGAGATGTTCCGCATCTTCTCCCGCTTCAACGCGCTCTTCGTCCGTCCGCACATCCGCGGCGCCATCCGCGAGTACCAGACGCAGCTGATCCAGCGGGTGAAGGACGACATCGAGTCGCTGCACGACAAGTTCAAGGTGCAGTACCCGCAGAGCCAGTCCTGCAAGATGAGCCACGTGCGCGACCTGCCGCCCGTCTCCGGCTCCATCATCTGGGCCAAGCAGATCGACCGGCAGCTGACGGCCTACATGAAGCGGGTGGAGGACGTGCTGGGCAAGGGCTGGGAGAACCACGTGGAAGGTCTCAAGCTCAAGCAGGACGGCGACAGCTTCCGGGCCAAGCTCAACACGCAGGAGATCTTCGACGACTGGGCCCGCAAGGTGCAGCAGCGCAACCTGGGCGTGTCCGGCCGCATCTTCACCATCGAGAACACGCGGGCCCGCGGCCGCACCGGCACCGTGCTCAAGCTCAAGGTCAACTTCCTGCCCGAGATCATCACCCTGTCCAAGGAGGTGCGCAACCTGAAGTGGCTGAGCTTCCGCGTGCCCCTGGCCATCGTCAACAAGGCCCACCAGGCCAACCAGCTGTACCCCTTCGCCATCTCGCTGATCGAGAGCGTGCGCACCTACGAGCGCACCTGTGAGAAGGTGGAGGAGAGGATGTCCATCTCGCTGCTGGTGGCCGGCCTGAAGAAGGAGGTGCAGGCGCTGGTCACGGAGGGCATCGCTCTGGTCTGGGAGTCCTACAAGCTGGACCCTTACGTGCAGCGGCTGGCCGAGACGGTCTTCAACTTCCAGGAAAAGGTAGCTCCACGTGCGGCCGGAAGCCTTCACGCTCGTCTGACCCCGCCTCTGTCTCTCAGGTGGACGACCTGCTTCTGATCGAGGAGAAGATCGACCTGGAGGTCCGTTCCCTGGAGACCTGCATGTACGAGCACCGGACCTTCGGCGAGATCCTCAGCCGCATTCAGAAGGCCGTGGATGACCTCAACCTGCACTCCTACTCCAACCTGCCCATCTGGGTCAACAAGCTGGACATCGAGGTGAGTCACGGCAGATGGACATCGAGGACGCTCACGGCAGATTCCAACCGTTCCGTCGCTCTCCTCGCAGATCGAGCGCATCCTCGGCGTGCGGCTTCAGGCCGGACTCAAGGCCTGGACGCAGGTTCTCAGGGGGCAGATGGAGGACAGGGCTGACGTGGATATGGACACGGAAGCTCCTCAAGTCAGCCACAAGCCCGGAGGAGAGCCCAAGATCAAGGCAAGTCCTCCGCCTCTAGGCTCACTGAAGCTCACTGGACACATCTGAACTTCATTTCCTTCTGATAAAACAGAACGTCATCCATGAGCTGAGAATCACCAACCAGGTCATCTATCTGAACCCTCCTATCGAGGACTGTCGCTACAGGCTCTACCAGGAGATGTTTGCCTGGAAGATGGTCGTTCTGGCTTTGCCCAGAATCCAGAGTCAGAGATATCAGGTCCTAATCTCCTCACACTGTCCGCTGTGCCGCAGCATGTTCCTCGCCTCACACGCTGCTCTTTCAACAGGTCGGCGTTCACTACGAGCTATCAGAGGAGGAGAAGTTCTACCGAAACGCTCTCACGCGGATGCCCGACGGTCCTGCCGCCCTGGAGGAGTCCTACAACGCGGTGAAGGAGAACGTCTCTGAGGTGGAGCAGTACGTCAAGGTAAAGATCACGTCACGAGGCCGTGTGATTGGACGACTCGCCTCACTCTCTCTCTGCTCCGACAGGTGTGGCTGCAGTATCAGTGTCTGTGGGACATGCAGCCCGAAAACATCTACAACCGTCTGGGAGAAGATCTCAACAAGTGGCAGGCGCTGCTCGTGCAGATCCGCAAAGCTCGCGGCACGTTCGACAACGCCGAGACCAGGAAGGAGTTTGGCCCGGTCGTCATCGACTATGGCAAGGTCTGACCTGTGACTGGTTGTGTGTATTTTAAGGGCTGTTCTCCAATCCTGAGGTTGCTTCTGATGCTTCATGCAGGTCCAGTCAAAGGTCAACCTGAAGTACGACTCGTGGCACAAGGAGGTCCTCAGTAAGTTTGGTCAGATGCTGGGAAACAACATGCAGGACTTCCACTCTCAGATCTCCAAGGTGAGTGTGGTCCGCTCGCTGCTGAAGGTCCTTCTGCTGGAGAGTTTCTGAAGCTTCTGCGTCCTTCAGTCTCGTCAAGAGCTGGAACAGCATTCCGTGGACACGGCCAGCACCTCGGACGCCGTGACCTTCATCACGTACGTGCAGACGCTCAAGCGCAAGATCAAGCAGTTTGAGAAGCAAGTGGACGTGAGTGCAGAGCTCGTGCGGCGCGAGTGAGCGTCTCGTCTGAGGTCTCGTGACTGACTCTCTCTTTCTCTCTCTCTCTCCAGATGTTCCGCAACGGTCAGCGCCTCCTGGAGAAGCAGCGTTTCCAGTTCCCGCCTTCCTGGCTGTACATCGACAACATCGAGGGAGAGTGGGGAGCCTTCAGTGACATCATGAAGCGCAAAGACACCGCCATCCAGCAGCAGGTGGCCAACCTACAGATGAAGATTGTCCAGGAGGACCGAGCGGTGGAGAACCGCACCACAGACCTGCTGTCCGACTGGGAGAAGACCAAACCAGTGGCGGTACGACTGGGCGGACGACAACGCTTTCCTAAAACCCGTCTGTGTTGTTGGCACGCTGTGTGTCTCTGACCTTCTGACCTTCTGCTGCTCCACAGGGGAGTCTCCGCCCGGAGGAGGCTCTGCAGTCTCTCACAATCTACGAAGGCAAGTTTGGACGTTTGAAGGACGACCGGGAGAAGTGCGCCAAGGCCAAGGAGGCGCTGGAGCTGACGGACACGGGTCTGCTGAGCAGCAGCGAGGAGCGAGTGCAGGTGCTCCCATCAGCAGGTCATCCACCACCACCTCGTGACTGACGCTGGCGTGTCTAGGTGGCTCTGGAGGAGCTGCAGGATCTGAAGGGCGTGTGGTCGGAGCTGTCGAAGGTCTGGGAGCAGATCGATCAGATGAAGGAACAGCCCTGGGTCTCGGTGCAGCCGCGGAAGGTGAGCGGCGCTGCTGGTGGCCTGACGCTCTTCTGACCCGCGTTCTCGCACTCGCTGCAGCTTCGCCAGAGTCTGGACGGCCTCCTGAACCAGCTGAAGAACTTCCCGGCGCGTTTGCGGCAGTACGCTTCGTACGAGTACGTGCAGCGGCTGTTGAAGGGCTACATGAAGGTGAGGATCAGCCGCAAACCCCTGCTGAAGTGAAGTGAAGTGAGGGCTGAGGAGAGGTTTTAATGGAGATGTTTTGGTTTTAGGTGAACATGCTGGTGATCGAGCTGAAGTCTGAGGCTCTGAAGGACCGTCACTGGAAGCAGCTGATGAAGCGTCTGCACGTGAACTGGGTTCTGTCGGAACTGAGCCTGGGACAGATCTGGGACGTGGACCTTCAGAAGAACGAGATGGTGGTGAAGGACGTGCTGCTGGTGGCTCAGGGCGAGATGGCTCTCGAGGAGTTCCTCAAACAGGTGTCCGCCTCCACTCTCCTCCCCTGCCGTCCGAGCTGCGCTTACTCGCCTCTCACTCCTCCACAGATCCGCGAAGTGTGGAACTCGTACGAGCTCGACCTGGTCAACTACCAGAACAAGTGTCGGCTGATTCGCGGTTGGGACGACCTGTTCAACAAAGTCAAGGAACACATCAACAGCGTGTCGGCCATGAAGCTCTCGCCGTACTACAAGGTGCCGCGGCGCTGGCAGGGTTTGTCCCGCTGTTTGTGGCGAGTCTGATGGCCACACTACCTTCTCCAGGTGTTTGAGGAGGACGCTCTGAGCTGGGAGGACAAGCTCAACCGCATCATGGCTCTGTTCGACGTGTGGATCGACGTGCAGCGGCGATGGGTTTACCTGGAGGGCATCTTCACGGGCAGTGCAGACATCAAACACCTGCTCCCGGTGGAGACCCAGCGCTTCCAGAGGTCAGTCGGGTCACCTCCGCACAGGAGCCGCTCTCCTCCAGGACACTCGCGCCACCTTTTCCTTCTGGTCCACAGCATCAGCACCGAGTTTCTGGCTCTGATGAAGAAGGTCACCAAGTCTCCACTCGTCATGGATGTGCTGAACATTCAGGGTGTGCAGAGGTCACTGGAGCGACTGGCCGACCTGCTGGGAAAGATCCAGAAAGCCCTGGGCGAGTATCTGGAGAGGGAGCGCTCGTCCTTCCCGAGGTCAGTGCAGAGCCGTGGTGTTCGTCACCTAGTAGAGCCGCACTAGAACAGTGGATGTGAGTCGAGTTTACTTAGCGGGGAGAATGAGTGATTAAACGACAGTGAAGTACGTCTGCTATCAACTCCAACATTATACTACCTGGAAAAAGGATTTTATTCTGAAGTGTGTGTGTGTGTGTGAACCTCAGCAAACCACACAACGCAAACATCTACAGTTCAGAACAGAATTATTAGCTCCGCCTACAAAATAATCATTGTTCTTTTAAACTGAGCTAATCATTTTGTCCTCAACTGTACACAATACTGTACATTGGTCTGTTTATTCTTATTACATTTATTGGGGATTTAAAAAAAAAAAAAAAACGTTGCATGTAAAAAATTTTTACATGCAATGAGATTTATTTTTCAAAGCAAAGAGTAATGTGTCATATTGCAGTTTGACAACCTGATTTTCAGGGTTAAATATTTAAAATAGAAAAATATCCAGAATCATGACTATTCTAGGGCAAACAGATGGTGAGTCTTATTTTATCCAGACTCGTGCAGCTCTACCACCTAGTGAGGACTCGACGTTTCAGTGAGGCTTGATTCCGGCAGGTTCTACTTTGTCGGAGATGAAGATCTGCTGGAGATCATTGGCAACAGTAAGAACGTGGCCAAACTGCAGAAGCACTTCAAGAAGATGTTTGCTGGGGTTTCCAGCATCTTGCTGAACGAGGACAACAGCGAGGTCCAGGGCATCTCGTCCCGCGAGGGAGAGGAGGTTCGTCCGGAGGCGTGTCTTCAGCTCACCCGGCCCCGCCACTGACCTCTGACCTCTGACCCCCCGGCTACAGGTGCTGTTCAAAACCCCCGTGTCCATCACCGAGCACCCGAAGATCAACGAGTGGCTGACGCTGGTGGAGCGCGAGATGAGAGTGACTCTGGCCAAGCTGCTGGCGGAGTCGGTCACTGAGGTGGGAGCCTTCAACAAGGGCACCGCCGTCGACCTCAGCACCTACATCCACTGGATCGACCGCTACCAGGTGAGACCAGGTGAGATCTTCTGCTCCCAGAGCTCAAGCGGGTTCTTCCCTCCTCAGGCGCAGCTCGTCGTCCTCTCCACGCAAATCGACTGGTCTGAGAAGGTGGAGAGCGCTCTGAGCACCATGGCCGGCGGCGGGAACATGGCTCCGCTTCAGGGCGTCCTGGCCAACGTGGAGGCCACGCTGAACCTGCTGGCCGACACCGTCCTGATGGAGCAGCCGCCGCTCCGCAGGAAGAAGCTGGAGCATCTGGTGAGACGTGTAGGAGAGAGACGCCTGTGGAGAGAGCTGACGGTCTCCTGCTCGTAGATCACCGAGCTGGTCCACCAGCGAGACGTCACCAGGACCCTGATGAAGAACAAGATCGACAACCCCAAGTCCTTCGAGTGGCTGAGCCAGATGCGCTTCTACTTCGACCCCAAGCAGACGGACGTCCTGCAGCAGCTCTCCATCCAGATGGCCAACGCCAAGTTCAACTACGGCTTTGAGTACCTGGGCGTGCAGGAGAAGCTGGTGCAGACGCCGCTGACCGACCGCTGCTACCTCACCATGACTCAGGCGCTGGAGGCTCGTCTGGGAGGATCTCCCTTCGGTTGGTCGCCTCGATCCTTATTGTCGTTGTAGTTACACGACCACATTAGTTCGGAGGCCAGCAGCAACACCAATAAACGTAGTGGAAATATAAAACTGGGAAAAAAATAAGCAAAAGGCACTTGTAGAAAAGTCATTGACTATGAATTAGCGACTCTGCGTGGTCTGGATTCTGTAAGGAAAGCACTATACAAGTAAACTTGAAATGTAGTAACAGAAACGGTAATAAGTGTGTGCTCTCCCGTACAACTTCTTTTTTTTTTTACTCGAGATTCACTGAAAGACTTATTTCTAAATGCCATCAAAGATTTGAAAGTTTTTATTAAAACTTATTGTCAAGCTTATTTAAATTTTTTTTATGTGTACGTTTATGGAAATGTTTTATTAATCTTCACTTGTCATGTGACAGTCTTGTGTGTGTTCTCTTGTACCTAATGTTATTTAAAATGTAGTAAATGGCCAGAAACGGCCTGTGAAGCTGATAAAGGTAATGACGGATCAATACTGTTCTCCCTCAGGCCCCGCCGGGACGGGAAAGACGGAGTCGGTCAAGGCTCTGGGTCACCAGCTGGGCCGCTTCGTCCTGGTCTTCAACTGTGACGAGACCTTTGACTTCCAGGTAGCGACCCGCAGACCGGCACCGTGACGGGTGTTGTGTGGTTGGGCGCGTCTCAGCGTTGGCGTGTGCTCCCTCAGGCGATGGGCCGCATCTTCGTGGGTCTGTGCCAGGTGGGCGCGTGGGGCTGCTTCGACGAGTTCAACCGCCTGGAGGAGCGCATGCTGTCGGCCGTCTCCCAGCAGGTCCAGTACATCCAGGTGGCGCTGAAGGAGCACAGCAACCCCGGCCGAGACCGCAGTGCGTA
>MU204318.1:8670797-8689559 GCA_017309775.1 Paedocypris sp. Pulau Singkep | reverse complement strand
CCGCCTGAGCTGAGAGAGGAGGCTGTGCCCCGCAGGTGCCCGGGCTGTTCGAGGGCGACGAGTACGCCACCCTGATGACCCAGTGCAAGGAGGGCGCGCAGAAGGAAGGCCTGATGCTGGACACTCACGAGGAGCTGTACAAGTGGTTCACCAGCCAGGTGATCAGGAACCTGCACGTGGTCTTCACCATGAACCCGTCCTCTGAAGGCCTGAAGGACCGCGCTGCCACCTCGCCGGCGCTCTTCAACAGGTGAGGACAGTCACGCCAGGACCATCGCGCCAATTCATCCAGTCGGTGCGCTCCGTCTCAGCAGCAGCAGTGTTTTCTTTAGCACAGAAGGTCTTCTCTATAGTGACGGGACGTCCGGCTCTTTTGCCTCGTTTCACTCTTTCAAACGCTCTCGTAGCGGCTCCGCGCGGGAACACACCATGTGATCTCAAACCCGCGGCACCGAAGGTTTCACACCTGCCGCTCGTTATAATCGCCGTGACCTTTACAACCATCAAGACCGAAGTAACGACACACTTCACTATTAAACTAATTATTTGTTTCAGAAATACTGAATGTTGCTTCATTTGATTACACTCTAAACAAATGTGTATACTGTATCTGAATAAAGATAATAAAAGGATTATAAATGATTGTAACCATCTGTAACTCCTGTAGGACACATTTATGGGCGGGACCACTAAGAAGGCCGAACATGACGTGATTGTTTAATGCGCACACGCACAACACGAGTTAGGAATGAACACGATTAGGAAGCAGCAGTGACGGAGCGGCTGACGAGATGCGATGGACTGATGACTGCAGAGCCCAGAGCGTGTTCGTTTACTCTGTGTCAGGACTAAAGTACATTAGTTTCTGATGTAACGAATGGAGGATTTCACCAGCTGCAAGAAAAATACCTAGGCAACGTTTATGTCAGAAAAATGCACTTCATTCTGATGAGCAAATATAAATAATATTAATAATAATAATAATAATAATTTTTATTTTTTATTTCTTGGCGCCTTTCATGACTCACAACATTCACACACACACCAATTGCCCGGTGAAATAGCGGCAGCCAATATTGCCAGAATCTTTTCTGTTTCTGAACACTTTTAGTATAATTGGTAATGCAATTCTCTTGAGGAAAATTGCAACTTTTTGAAACGGCTCCCGCAACAATCACAAAAAAGTCCGATGAGATGTGTGAGGGTGTTTGGTCTGTCCGCAGGTGCGTGCTCAACTGGTTCGGCGACTGGTCCACTGAGGCTCTGTACCAGGTGGGCAAAGAGTTCACCAGCAAGATGGACCTGGAGAAGCCCAACTACAAAGTGCCCGACTACATGCCCGCGGTGTACGACAAGCTGCCACAGCCGCCCACTCACCGCGAGGCCATAGTCAACGGCTGTGTGTTTGTGCACCAGACACTCCACCAGGTGACCTCTCTCACTCTCTCTCACTCCACTCTCTCACTCCACTCTCTCACTTCACTCTCCCTATCTCACTCACTCCTCTCTCTCTCTCCACTCTCTCTCTCTCTCACTCCTCTCTCTCTCTCCACTCTCTCTCTCTCACTCCTCTCTCTCTCTCCACTCTCTCTCTCTCACTCCTCTCTCTCTCTCCACTCACTCTCTCTCACTCTCACTCCACTCACTTTCTCTCTCACTCTCTCTCACTCTCACTCCACTCTCTCTCTCACTCACTCCTCTCTCTCACTCCTCTCTCTCTCTCTCTCTCAGGCCAACAACCGCTTGGCGAAGCGTGGCGGCCGCACCATGGCCATCACCCCCCGACACTACCTGGACTTCATCAACCACTACGCCAACCTGTTCAACGAGAAGCGCAGCGAGCTGGAGGAGCAGCAGATGCACCTCAACGTGGGCCTGCGGAAGATCAAAGAGACGGTGGATCAGGTGAGCGGCACCGCCCCACGCTGGCCCCGCCCACACCTCACGCCCCGCCCCCTCTGCAGGTGGAGGAGCTGCGGCGTGACCTGCGCATCAAGAGTCAGGAGCTGGAGGTGAAGAACGCCGCCGCCAACGACAAGCTGAAGAAGATGGTGAAGGACCAGCAGGAGGCCGAGAAGAAGAAGGTTCGACGTGAGCGGATCACGAGCGCCACCGCGAGATGCTGAAGCTCCGTGTGTGTGTGTGTGTGCGGCAGGTCATGAGTCAGGAGATCCAGGAGGCCGTCTACAGGCAGCAGGAAGTCATTAAAGACAAGCAGCTGAGAGTCCAGCAGGACCTGGACCAGGTGGAACCGGCCGTCATCGAGGCGCAGAACGGTGTGTGTGTGTGTGTGTGCGCGCGTCTCTCCTAAATGATGATTATCTGTCGCACTTTCCTGCTTGAGGAAGCATCTGCTGTTCCTCCTCCTGCTCTGGACTGTTCTGTCCTTGTCTTCACTGCGGTAACTCTGTCTGCACTCTCTCTCTCTCTCTCTCTCTCTCCTCACGGCCTCCGCCTGGTTTAGCTGTTAAATCTATTAAGAAGCAGCACTTGGTGGAGGTGCGATCGATGGCCAACCCGCCGGCGGCAGTCAAGCTGGCGCTGGAGTCCATCTGTCTGCTGCTGGGCGAGAGCACCACCGACTGGAAGCAGATTCGCTCCATCATAATGCGCGAGAACTTCATCCCCACTATTGTGAACTTTTCTGCTGATGAGATCAGGTGATTGAGTGTCTGGAGCAGCGGCCGCCGCGCGCGCGTGGAGAGGGCAGCGAGAGCTAGGGTCAGGGGTCACGCACACACACACATCATGAGGGGAGGAGCCACCACACTTTACGCCCCGCAGGACATCCCCCACATTTTTAAAACTCATATAAACAATCGACATTTCTCTTTTTAAAGACTTTTTTTCACATTGGTCTCTGTATAAATGCGCTTGAGCACACACACACACACACACACACACGCGCTCTTGTGTGCGCCGCGGCCGCTCGGCTCCGACACGTGAAGGCGTGTCTTCTGCGTCTCCTAAAGCCTCCTCCTCCTCCCTCGTCCCCCTCTAGCCGTCAGCTCCATTAAGAAGCAGCATCTGGTTGAAGTGCGAGCAATGGCCAACCCGCCAGCAGCCGTTAAACTGGCGCTGGAGTCTATCTGCCTCCTGCTGGGGGAGGAAACTAATGACTGGAAAAAGATCAGACAAGTTATTATCAGAGACAATTTCATCTCCAGCATAGTCAACTTTGTCTCTGAGGACACGAGGTATTGTTCTCACACACACACACAGATGTAACGGTCAGGCCTCAGGTGTCAGTCGAGCTGTACAGACGGTAGAGTCACAGTTCCCCCTGCAGGTGAGGAGACGCCATCTAACGCTCTTCCTGCTCCGCAGTGACTCCATCCGAGAGAAGATGAAGAAAAACTACATGTCCAATCCCAGCTACAACTACGAGCAGGTCAACCGGGCGTCTCTGGCCTGCGGGCCCATGGTCAAGTGGGCCATTGCTCAGGTAGCCGCTCCCTCCACAGGGTTCCTACGGGCGCTTGAAATACTTAAATGCTTGGTTTAGAATTCAAGCATTTGTAAGGCCTTGAAAACGCACAATTTGACTTCAACTGAAACTGTAATTATACTTATTTCACAACAAACAAAAGCAGTGGTATGAAAGCCGACGTACTAAAGTAATCCGTGCCGACAGCAATTTTGTAAAGCAACAATGTCATGACTTGGGACACAATTAACATGTAAATGCCTTAATAAGTTCCAAGCCCCTGTAAATTCAGACATTTTTATACACACAAATTTGAAAAAACATTGTTTTTTTTATTTCAGTTATTACATGATGGTTAAATAATTTTTAGAACAAAAAATACTGCGACGGTACTAAAGTAAAGAATAAAAAGCAATTTATTATCCATCATTGTTCCCCCCTTTTACTGTTAATAAAAAACAGACCAAATTGACTCAGATTTTTGACTCTTGAACAAAGTGAACAAATAATTTTGAGTGGTGCATGTCGTTCATGTGCATGAACAGTCGACTAAACACAGCGACACGTGTCCCATTGCGAGTACAAAGCACGACTTGGTTTTTGTTTTGTATATAGGCAGACGCTTAGTTTTACCTGAATACACTTTAACTTTATTATACTTTAACTTTACCACAACTGTAAAAGCTGAAAAGCTTGAACTTGGACCTGTCGAATTGAACGTGCTTGAATTTGACCTTTCAGAAACTGTTGCAAACCTCCTTCCACCACTTTATTTAACCTGGTCAAGCGCTCCAGTGAGGTCAAGATCTGTCACAAGCGTGACCTGGCCAAGACCTCGTGTGTACATGATTGATAAATAACACAGCGCGAATGAATGCTCGAGGCGTTCCAACACTGTTGGCGCAGTCTCACCGTGCGCGTGTGTGTGTGTGTGTGTGTGCGCAGCTGAACTACGCGGACATGCTGAAGCGCGTGGAGCCCCTGAGGAACGAGCTGCAGAAGCTGGAGGACGACGCCAAAGACAACAAGACCAAGGCGGAGGAGGTGGAGCAGATGATCCGGGACCTGGAGGCCAGCATCGCCCGCTACAAGGAGGAGTACGCCGTGCTGATCTCTGAGGCTCAGGCCATCAAGGCCGACCTGGCCGCGGTGGAGGCCAAGGTGCGTGAGGTCATCAGGGGTCATCAGGGGTCGGCGTGAGCGTCTCTGTGGTGCGTGGGCAGGTGAACCGCAGCACGGCGCTGCTGAAGAGTCTGTCGGCCGAGAGGGAGCGGTGGGAGAAGACCAGCGAGACCTTCAAGAACCAGATGTCCACCATCGCCGGAGACTGTCTGCTGTCGGCCGCCTTCATCGCCTACGCCGGCTACTTTGACCAGCAGATGAGGCAGAACCTCTTCACCACCTGGTCCCATCACCTCCAGCAGGCCAACGTGCAGGTACCTTCAGACCAGGCCTCCGGCGGGCCGGGCGTGTCCCTGACGCCTCTCTGCCTCTCCTCAGTTCCGCACGGACATCGCCAGGACGGAGTATCTGTCCAACGCGGACGAGCGGCTTCGCTGGCAGGCCAACTCCCTCCCCGCGGACGACCTCTGCACCGAGAACGCCATCATGCTGAAGCGCTTCAACCGGTGAGGCCAATCTACACTCTAGAGTTATTAACCCCCCCCAAATGATAAATAAATACATCAAACATATATATATATAGAATAACACACAAATAAAATATAGAATAAATGTTAAATATCTTGAATCAAACTACACAACCTTAAAATAAAAATAAAAAACACAAACTATAAACTCAAATCTGACTTTTCTGGCCTTCCTTGACGCAAAATCATCAATTAGGTCCTGGTACGACATATCGTACATGAATACTGTCAAATTTAGAGAGCTTGCATAAGTTTATCTTTTGCTCGTTTTTCCTCATCTTCTTTTCTCTTTTTACTCGTTTTTCCTCATCTTCTTTTCTCTTTTTCCTATGTTGTGAACCTGACAGCTTTTGTGTTTTTTTTTTTCTTTTCTTTTTTTTTCCTCCGTCTCTCACGAATCCCAGTCGTTGTGTTTGTTTTGCAAACTGGGAATCAAGTCATCGTATTTATCCCACATCCCTTCACCCAACACTGTTACTCAAGCAAATACACCCGGATTGTTTCGTATTACCCATGTTTTTAGGCATTTGACTTATTTTTACTTGAATTTAGATATAAAAAAAAAAACATGTTCGCTTCTTAGAAGAGTGTGACGATGAATCCTGTAATTGACGTGAACATCGTTAATAAACGAGTGATGCGTTGAGGCCCCACCCCCGCCCGTCACACACTCACACACTCGTTCCTCTCCCTCCTTTTTCACTCTTTTTGTCCCGCAGGTACCCGCTGATCATCGACCCGTCCGGTCAGGCCACAGAGTTCATCATGAACGAGTACAAGGAGCGGAAGATCACCCGCACCAGCTTCCTGGACGACGCCTTCCGGAAGAACCTGGAGAGCGCGCTGAGATTCGGCAACCCGCTGCTGGTGCAGGTGCGCGGGTCACGTGACCCTGAGCCGAGGCCGCAGAGCTGAGCGCTGGCTGTGTTGCAGGACGTGGAGAGCTACGACCCCATCCTCAACCCGGTGCTGAACCGCGAGGTGCGGAGGACCGGCGGACGCGTGCTGATCACGCTGGGGGACCAGGACATCGACCTGTCTCCCTCCTTCGTCATCTTCCTCTCCACGCGAGACCCCACGGTACCAGCCTCCTGCCGCCCGAGGAGCGCCGCGTCCTGACCTCTGACCCCCGGCAGGTGGAGTTCCCGCCGGACCTGTGCTCCCGCGTGACCTTCGTGAACTTCACCGTGACGCGCAGCAGCCTGCAGAGCCAGTGTCTCAACGAGGTGCTGAAGGCCGAGCGGCCCGACGTGGACGAGAAGCGCTCGGACCTGCTGAAGCTGCAGGGTGAGCCCCCCGCGCCCCCTAGACTCCGCCCACACGCTGACCACGCCCCCTCCCTCCAGGCGAGTTCCAGCTGCGCCTGCGTCAGCTGGAGAAGTCTCTGCTGCAGGCCCTGAACGAGGTCAAGGGTCGCATCCTGGACGACGACACCATCATCACCACCCTGGAGAACCTGAAGAAGGAGGCGGCGGAGGTGACCCGCAAGGTGGAGGAGACGGACATCGTGATGCAGGAGGTGGAGACGGTGTCGCAGCAGTACTTGTCGCTCTCCTCCGCCTGCAGCAGCATCTACTTCACCATGGAGTCTCTCAACCAGGTCCTGGTCTGCCACCGGCCGGCGCCGCCGTCACCTGACCGCTCACCACCAGTGCGCTCTGTCTCTCTCACCCGCAGATGCACTTCCTGTATCAGTACTCGCTGCATCTGTTCCTGGACATCTACCACACGGTTCTGTACGAGAACTCCAACCTGAAGAGCGTGAGCGACCACACGCAGCGGCTGTCGCTCATCACCAAAGACCTGTTCCAGGTGAGGCGTCCCGTCGGCTGCTGCCGGACACGCCCTGACCTCTGACCCCTCGCCCAGGTGGCCTTTAACCGGGTGGCTCGAGGAATGCTGCATCAGGATCACATCACGTTTGCCGTGCTGCTCTCCAGGATCAACCTGAAGGGCTTGACCAGGTGCCACAGCCTCGCCTCTGACCGCTCACACCACCGCCTCCTGACCTCTTCTGTTTCACCCCAGCGAGCCCTCGTTTGATGCCGAGTTCCAGCACTTCCTGCGAGGGAAAGAGATTGTGTTGAGCGGGACGGTCATCCCGAAGGTCAAAGGTCTCAGCGGCGAGCAGGCTGAAGCCATGGTGCGTCTCAGCCGCCTGCCGGCCTTTAAAGACCTGGTGTCCAAGGTCCAGGCTGATGAGGTGACCGTCTCTCTTCTCATACTCGCACTCACACTCGCTTTGCATCAGGTCGTTCTCAGGCTGAGGTTTTTAAACTGAAACAGAGGCTGCGTTTACACTGGCAGAAATAATCCAATGTTTTGCCTACATCTGACACGGATCGGAATTTGATGCACACATGTAATCAGATAAATACGCATGAGATCTGATTTTTTTCGCATCTGATCTGAGCCGCTTACAAATGTAGTTTTAAATCAGATTGATATCTGGACGTCCGACCTGTGTCTAGACACGCATGTCCGATTCCCCGGTCAATTACGTCTCTGTTCCACGACGAACTGCGTTAAACGTCATCATTTCACACCTGCGCGGTTTTCTCAGCGGTGTGTCCTGACGACAGAGACGTGACTGTGAGCGATCACAAAGACACTCAAAGCTAGTCGTGCTTAATCTAACGTTCTGTAGCCGCTCCTTTTGGTCAAAGAACTGGACCTGGTTCCATCATTCCTGCCTCCTCTGACTTGTCAGGACACCGATGTCAAAAACATCAACTCTTAAGACGACAGCATTAAAAATCCGCTTTCTCTGTCTGTGTTGCCTTATCAATTGAGAAGCTGGATTAGCAGAATCCGAGGGTCAGTTATTGCGCTGATGATGGTGAAAGCCAGTGGAATGATTGAAGGCGGGAGACGAGTGTGAACACGGATACGAGGCGTGTCTAGAGTGAATGTAAATCAGTTCTGTGCATTAAGACTCGCGGTGTAAACGCAGGCCGAGAGAATGCGTCTGTCTTCAGATGTTCTGCGTGTGTTTACAGTCTCTCTCTCTCTCTCTCTGTTCCAGCAATTCTTCATGTGGCTGGAGAGCAACTCTCCGGAGCTGTCTGTGCCGTACCTGTGGAGCGAGGAGAAGACGTCCAGTGAGTGTCTCACACACACACACACACACACACACACACACGCGCGCTCTGACCACGACATGTCGTCCGCAGCCACCATCGGTCAAGCCGTCCATCAGCTGCTGCTGATCCAGGCCTTCAGACCCGACCGGCTGCTGGCCACCTCTCACATCTTTGTGTCTAAAGTCATGGGGGAGAACTTCATGGCCATCATCGAGCAGCCGCTGGACCTGGCCAACATCGTGGAGAGCGAGGTGTGTGTGTGTGTGTGTGAGACGCTGTGGTGCTCCTGCTCAGCGAGGTGTGTGTGTGTGAGAGTGAGTGTGTGTGTGTGTGTGTGTGTGTGTGTGTGTGTGTGTGAGACGCTGTGGTGCTCCTGCTCAGCGAGGTGTTTGTGCAGGTGAAGCCTGGGACGCCGGTCCTCATGTGCTCGGTTCCTGGTTATGACGCCAGCGGGCTGGTCCGGGATCTGGCGGCGGAGCAGAACAAGCACATCACCTCTATCTCCATCGGTAAAAACACCTGGAGATGTTTCAGCGCTGGTTCAGCTCACGAGCCTCCCCGTGTGTTGTGCTGCTCTCCGTCGCTCTTCTAGGTTCTGCTGAAGGCTTCAATAAAGCGGACCGAGACATCAACACGGCGGTGAAGTCCGGCCGGTGAGGTCACCTGACCCGCTCCTGCTCGCCGCGGCTCCGCTCATCGTCCGTCTGCTCGTGTGTCTCAGGTGGGTGATGCTGGAGAACGTTCACCTGGCTCCCGGGTGGCTGATGCAGCTGGAGAAGAAGCTTCACTCCATGCAGCCGCACGCCAGCTTCCGCCTCTTCCTCACAATGGAGATCAACCCCAAGGTGTGCTCCGCGCGGGTCAGACCTCCAGGCCCGAGTGCTTCAGTGTCTTCCTGATCTCCAGGTCCCGGTCAATCTCCTGCGGGCCGGACGCATCTTTGTCTTCGAGCCGCCGCCCGGCGTGAAGGCCAACATGCTCCGCACCTTCAGCAGCATCCCGGTGTCCCGCATGTGCAAGGTCAGTCTCCGGCCCGGCCGCCGCCTCAAAGGTCAAAGGTCACGAGACCCGTCCCCTCTCTCCGTCAGTCTCCAAACGAGCGCGCTCGCCTCTACTTCCTGCTGGCCTGGTTCCACGCGGTGATTCAGGAGCGTCTGCGCTACGCCCCGCTGGGCTGGTCCAAGAAGTACGAGTTTGGGGAGTCTGACCTGCGCTCGGCCTGCGACACCGTGGACACCTGGCTGGACGACACGGCGAAGGTAGCTCGGTGTGGAGCCGAGAGGCGCGGCTGAGACGCTCAACTGTGCGGCGGTCACTCGCAGGGTCGTCAGAACATCTCGCCGGACAAGATCCCGTGGGCCGCGCTGAAGACGCTGATGGCTCAGTCCATCTACGGCGGCCGCATCGACAACGAGTTTGACCAGCGGCTCCTCAACACCTTCCTGGACCGCCTCTTCACCACCGGCAGCTTCGACAGCGAGTTCAAGCTGGCGCTGAAGGTGGACGGGCACAAGGACATCAAGATGCCGGAGGGGATCCGGTCAGTGGCGTGGGGCGTGGGGGGCGTGTGCGGACCGACTGACTGACTGACCGAGCGGGGCGTGTGTGCTGTTGTTCCGCGGCAGGAGGGAAGAGTTCATCCACTGGGTGGAGATGCTGCCCGACACTCAGACTCCGTCCTGGCTCGGTCTGCCCAGTAATGCGGAGAAGGTCCTGCTCACCACTCAGGGTACGGTCTGACCGCATAACCAGCGCGTCCAGTGCACTCTTCGTTTTGACAGAGATTTTCAATAATGCTTTAGTCACAGTCTTTTGACTAAAACTCAGTTTCGCTTCAGTCCCAACCTAGTCATCTTATTTTATTTATTTATTTAAGTCTAATTGTAGTCAAGTAAATTACAGTATAGATTTAGTCAATGATAATATAGGTGCTATATATTCTAAATGTTTACTAAAGTAATTAAAAACTAAGATCTGAACACGTAGTTAACTATGAACATGTAAACTTCACACGCGGCTACAGAGTGTTATTCTGAGGTGGTGTTGAGTGTGAAGTGAATCTATATATCTGAGTGTTTGTTCCTGCTGGAGAAGACGTTACTGAAGACACTCTCCTCTAGAACTCCCTCACCAGCTTCTCCTGCAGCTGAAACACTCCCTGTCCTGATTGATTCTCCACAAGCTCGCGTTAGGATTGGACGTCGTCACGAAAGGCATTTCTGTTCAGTTTTTATTCACTGACAAAAGTGTCAAAAAATGTAGTTGTAGTTTTCGTCCCTGAGGGGGAGTGTTTATATAGTTCTCGTTTAGTTTCCTTCAGGGAAAACGTGCCGTTGACGAAGACGATGAACAAAACGAACACAGGTCGAGTGTGACTCCGCCTCACTTCCTGTGCCCCTCCCCCCTCAGGCACAGACATGATGGGAAAGCTGCTGAAAATGCAGATGCTGGAGGACGAGGACGACCTGGCGTACGAGACGGAGAAGAAGCAGCAGCAGCAGCAGCGCAGCACGGGCTCGTCTGACACGCAGCCGGCCTGGATGAGAACCCTGCGCACCACGGCCTTCAACTGGCTGCAGGTCATCCCCGAGGCCGTGAGCCCCCTCAAGCGCACGGTGGACAACATCAAGGTGAGCAGAGCGCCGCCCGCTGCTGCCTCCCTCAGAGACTTTCTTGGAGGCTTCATAATGACTTTGAATCAGTCAGGTGTTTCCTCATGGCCGAGATGATGCAGGTCTCTGTCGAGGGCAGTTGTTCAGCAGCTGGATCCAGGAGTAATGCATGAGAGTTTAACACGTGTTTATTTGCCGTTCAATGCATTACTCAATAACAGTCAGGAAATGCGGATCTTTTATACCCTGAATGACGTCATATAATCGCGTCACTATCGGCAGGATGAGAGATTTGTAGGAGGATGGAGGCACGTGGTGTCTATTCCAAACAAAGATAGATGTTGCCATGGTGACACACAAATGACACGTAACAGGTCTCCACTCGGCCTTCAGCGGTCTCAACATGAGGAGAAAATGAGAAAAACATTATTAAACACTAAGTTTTTATATCCTGAATATTATCTTTGGTCAATCATAAATTAATATGAGTTCTGAGTTTGAGTTCTGAGTTATTTTTAAGGAGATTTTCACAGTTTTAACTGTCTCAAAGCGCACTATGTAAATCTGTAAAAGAATTATCACTTTTATTCATTTGATTGTCTAGTTATTGGTGTTAAATATTAAATTACTATAATTACAAGAAAGTATTAATAAAAATAATATAAATAATCAAACAACTGTCAGGATACCTTAGTTAAAAGTTTCTTAACCTTTGACACAGATTCTAGCTTCAAGCTCGGCCTGTCCTTGCTCTCGATAAGACTGAGACTGAAGACAGACAAGGCGATTACCGAAATTCCGATTTGCGTCAGGATCAGAATATCTTGTATAAAAATCTGCACCGCACACACGCAGAGAAGAATAAAAGTCAAAACAACTTCTAGATAGCCACGTACACGAATATCAAAAACAACTCACCGGCCTTCAGTCACACAGACGAAGCGGCGTCTGACTGTGCTGCGTTTACTTCAGCTTGATATTCTATTCAGTTATGAGATTATAAAAGAGCTTTAAGTTATTAAATAATAAAGAGATTCCACCAGTCCCTCACACCGCCCCGTCTGCGCAGGACCCTCTGTTCCGCTTCTTCGAGCGCGAGGTGAAGATGGGCGCCCGCATGCTGCAGGAGGTGCGACAGGACCTGACGGATGTGGTGCACGTGTGCGAGGGCAAGAGGAAACAAACCAACGACCTGCGCACCCTCATCAACGACCTGGTGAAAGGTGAGAGACACGCCCGCCCGCCCGGCCAGCCCCACCCGCGCTCACGCTCCGCCTCCTCGCAGGGATTCTGCCGCGCAGCTGGTGCCGCTACACGGTGCCCGCCGCCATGACCGTCATCCAGTGGGTGGCAGACTTCAGCGAGAGGATCAAGCAGCTGCAGCTCATCTCCCACAGCGCGTCCAGCGGCGGCGCCAAAGAGCTGAAGGTGAGTCTCTCTCTCTCTCTCGCTCTCAAATGTTGCCACTTATGTTACTATGGTCTACTAAAGTGTAACCCCCCCCCCAATACCGCGCTAAAACACCGCTACCGTCAGTACAGTAGAGAACAGCGTGACGTGAGTGTTTGCTGATGTCGCCCGGCTCTACCTCACACTCTTCCCTCCGCAGAACGTCCACGTCAACCTGGGCGGGCTGTTTGTGCCCGAGGCTTACGTCACCGCCACGCGCCAGTACGTGGCCCAGGCCAACAGCTGGTCACTGGAGGAGCTGTACCTGGAGGTCAACGTGACGTCTGCGCAGGCCGCACAGCTGGACGCCTGCAGCTTCGGCATCAAGGGTGAGAGAGTCAGATCAGCGCTCATCTGTCTGCGGTGAGACTGTCGCACTGACTCGGCTGCTGTCTCACAGGCTTGAAGCTGCAGGGAGCCACGTGTGCCAACAACAAGCTGTCGCTCTCCACCGCCATCTCCACCCAACTGCCTCTGACGCAGCTGCACTGGAGGAAGCACAGCAGCAGCGAGAAGAGGAACATGGTGCGCCGTCTCCTGTCTGTCCCTCTCTAACCTGTCTGTCTGTCTCTCACGTCTGTCCCTCTCTAACCTGTCTGTCTCTCTCTCTCTCACGTCTGTCTGTCTGTCCCTCTCTAACCTGTCTGTCTGTCTCTCACGTCTGTCTGTCCGTCTGTCCCTCTCTAACCTGTCTGTCTGTGTCTGTCTGTCTCTCTCTCTAACCTGTCTGTCTCTCTCTCTCTCTCTAACCTACTTGTCTGTCTGTCTCTAACCTACCTGTCTGTCTGTCTGTAGGTCACTCTGCCCGTCTATCTCAACTTCACGCGCTCTGATCTCATCTTCACGGTGGATTTCGACATCGCTACAAAGGAAGACCCTCATCACTTCTACGAGCGCGGCGTTGCCATCCTGTGCACCGAGTAGACCACCTCATCTGCGCTTCTCCAGAATAAACCTCTCTCTTCACTCCTCACATTTTATTCGCAAGATAACGAGCAAAAATAAATACAGCCGTGGAAATGATTGTGATACATTTATTGTAATGAAAATATTTCATGTATTATGTATCAGTATACATGTTCTCTGGAACAAAGGTAGATGTAGACAGTTGTTTTCTGGTTTTAATTGGAGTGACACAAAATTGAAATTTTATTAAAGACATTAGCAACTCTGAATATGGATATGGTGTTTTCAATGTGCCACTACAAAGTCAAGAGCAAGATGAACTCATCATGCCTGACAGACACTGTGACAGGACCGAGAGTAGACGAGGAAACCCACTGAATATCTGCATTTGTTCAAAGTTTATAACTATGCCACGGTCAAAAAGTACAACCGCTAGTCGCTTGTATTTTAATCAATTAAATTTTACTACATATCCGAGTTCGTCGCAGAATTGTCGGTTCTGAACACAAACGGTCACGAGAATGAATGAATCGCCTCAGAGTTTAACGACACTGAAACTCGATGAAATTCGTTCATAACTCCTGAAAACGTTCGTTCTGTATTAGAAGGGACATTAAGACGTAATTACCTCGCTTTTGTTCCCGCTCACCTCAGCGATAAAGAGCGTTTGTGGTGATTTCCCTCAGCTGCTCCGCCGCAATAAAGGCTCCTGAGGAGGGAACGAGTCGTGAGGAGGAGGAGGATGGAGGAGGAAGAGTCGCTCCGCCTCGCGCACACGGACGTTGTCGGTAAACTGGCGTTTGAATACATGGTGAGACTCGAACCCCGAACTCTTCAGGCGCCGCGCGTGTGTGACGCGTGTGTTTCTGCGGCAGGAAATGTGTAAAGTGGATTCTTGCTCGGACTGTGACGTCAGCAGCGAGGTAACGCCAGCTGACAAGACACGTGCCTCAGCCGCTGATTACAGTTCTTCTCAATCGCTAAGACACATTGAATGCTGCTCTCCTTTTCTCTAAACACAAACCCCAATTTTCATGCTACGTTCACAAAACCTCAGACTCTTCTTGCAAAACCAATCTTTCACCTCAAAACAGCTCAAAACTACACTGCACAGTTCAATCTGAGCTACAAAAAACACTGAACTATGTGATCAAATGGTGTGTGAAGTCCATCAGACTGCAGTGCAAACACTGCTCAGAGCAGAGCAAGCAGGAGACAGAACAGTGTAGTGTTCACTGTAAAATAAAAGCAGATTGCAAAACAAAGAAAACCTGCGCCTTTAGCACAACAAGACAAGCTGAACTATTGTGCGTTTACGTGTAGTGTGTGCAGATGTTCTTGCACTGTGTTTGCACGAGAGGACACGTTCAGCAACAGAGAGACTGACACACTGAGACTTGATCTTCTGCAGATGTTTACGGTCTCAGTAGATGATCTTCTGCTGGATCTCACCTAGTTTACAGTAAAGGCTTTGTTCTCACGGACCATATCAAACACTAGGATCTCTCTGCGAGGAGAACACACTCACACCCCTGTGTGTCACTCATCAATTCCCCAAAACCAGGATGAAGTTATGAAAAATATACGCTGATGCTAGAAACCGTTAGACCAACCGTTCATTACAATATCTACAGTACGGTGATGCAGTGAAAATTATATTGACTTACAGTGTACTGTGGTGTGGTGCAGTATAAAGAGCTAAAGTCAATGTTCTCACATTCTCTTACTTTGACAGTTTTTCAGGTCCAGTGGAGTTTACGGATGAGCAGGACTTACAGCTCTATAGAACATATAGTCGGACAGTGACTGTTTACGTACTGTACTATAGATATGACCAATTTTTGTTTTAGCTGAACACCTCATCCTCCTCTCACACACTCTTCCTCAGATTTCCATCCTTTGAGCCTCAGAAACCAATTTTCACTGATCTGGCTTACTTTACACATGTTTGTGTCCCTCACATCATCAGACAAAAGTGTGATCAGTGTAGAGTTGAGACGGTGACCGCTTCGGGGATTTAGTGTAAGCAGTGTGTGTGTGTGTGTGTGTGTGTGTGTGTGTGTGTGTGTGTGTCGTCAGGCCGGTGAAAGCAGCAGAACCTTGCGGAAGCAGCAGCAGCAGGTGAAGCGGCGGAGAGCACGTGAGCCCCTCACCTGTGCTGACGTCACTGTCGCGTCAGTGTGCAGACCCGTATGACGGCAGCTCCGAGGACTCGGGTTCGTCTAGCAGGGGCGGGCGGCGGCGGTGGCGGCAGAGACTGAAGACCCGGGGCCGCACAGACGAGCTGATGCTGACGCGCTCCAGCGACTCCGAGCAGGAGCTCCCGCGGGGCTGCAGGGACACGCCCGGCCGCCTGGAGCGCTCAGACTCGGGCTTCAACACCCGCTCACCCGCTCAGCCTCAGCCTCACCCCGGGTCACCACCACCGGGTCCAACCGGGAAGAGGAAGTCGGTTCCACCCGCGGAGCAGCTGCTGGAGGAGGGTGTGAGGAGGAAGCGCCCGCGCGGCAGTGACATGGAGCTGGACGCTTGAGTGTGTGTGTGTGCGCGCGTGTGTGTGTGTGTGTGTGTGTGTGTGTGAGAGAGAGAGAGAGAGAGAGAGTGTGCGCGCTCATAAGAATAAAATGTGTGTTCAGAAATTTGCGTGTGTGTGTGTGTGTTCATGTGCTGCTCAGAAGAATAAGTGTGTGTGTGTGTGTGTGTGTGTGAGATAGAAAAATAGAGAATGTGTGTGTGTGTGTGTGTGTGTGTGTGTGTGTGTGCATGTGCTGCTCAGAAGAATTAAGTGTGCGTGTGTGTGTGTGTACAGATAAATAATGGACAATTTTCTTTTTTAAGACTATGTTTCCCCTAATTTGCATAGCGACTTTGCGTTAGTCTCGGACTAAGAAAAGCGCTATGTAAATAAACTTGCGCGTTCACGCGGCTGTTCTGCTGCCTTTAACACCACGCGCGCGCGCGCTTTATTATTGGAAAGAACAATAACGCAGTTATTAATAACGAGTTAAAGAGTGTGAAGTGTGAACTCCGCTTGCCACACACACACACACACACACACACAGATCGACGCGCCGTTCGAATCGCGCGCTGCGCCGTGAGTGTGCGTGGCGCGTCACTTCCGCTTCTGCGGAAGGATGAACGTAAATGTCAAAGATGGCGGCGGAGGGAGGAGGGAAGGAGATGAACGAGATCAAGAGTCAGTTTAGCACGCGAGAAGGCGCGTATAAACTCCTCACGCACTCCGAGTACAGCCGACCGAACCGCGTGCCGTTCAACTCTCAGGGTTCGAACCCAGTCCGAGTCTCGTTCGTCAACGTCAACGACCAGTCCGGTAACGGCGAGCGGATCTGCTTTAACGTGGGCCGGGAGCTTTACTTCTACATCTATAAAGGCGTCAGGAAGGTGAGAGCGCGAGGACGAGCGTGTGTGCGTGTGTGTGTGTGTGTGCGTGTGTGTGTGTGCGCGCGCGCGGCTGGAGTGTCACGTTCATGTGACGATCTTTCCATTTCCGCACAGCTGAGTGTCAGTGTGTGTGAGTGTGTGTGTGTGTGTGTGTTGAATACTTTCTGATAGTTCTGGTGTCTGTGTGTGTGTGTGTGTGTGTGTGTGGGAGTAGTTTCTGGTAGTTCTGATGTGTGTGTGTGTGTGTTGAATAGTTTCTGGTAGTTGTGGTGTGTGTGTGTGTGTGTGTGTGTGTTGAATACTTTCTGATAGTTCTGGTGTGTGTGTGTGTGTGTGGGGGGGTAGTTTCTGGTAGTTGTGGTGTGTGTGTGTTGAATACTTTCTGATAGTTCTGGTGTGTGTGTGTGTGTGGGGGGGGGTAGTTTCTGGTAGTTGTGGTGTGTGTGTGTGTGTGTGTGTGTGTGTGTGTGTGTCAGTGTGGGGGGTAGTTTCTGGTAGTTGTGGTGTGTGTCAGTGTGTTTAATAGTTTCTGTTACTTTACTTCTGTTTATTTTACTTTACAGTCGTTTAGCAGACGCTTTCATCCAAAACGACTTACATTTCATTACAACTTTCACAATTCAACAATAGTTCTGCTGTGTGTGTGTGTGTGTGTGTGTTGAGCGCAGTAGTTGTTCAGTAGTTTGGGCGAGTTGTTACCCGTGTGTGGTGATTGGCTGGTGTTTTGTCCGGCTCTCTGATTGGCCGCAGGCCGCCGACCTGAGCAAACCCATCGACAAGCGGATCTACAAGGGAACGCAGCCGACGTGCCACGACTTCAACCACCTGACGGCGACGTCCGAGAGCGTGTCCCTGCTGGTGGGCTTCTCCGCGGGGCAGGTGCAGCTCATCGACCCCATCAAGAAGGAGACCAGCAAGCTGTTCAACGAAGAGGCAAGTGCCCCGCCCACCCGCAGCCACGCCCCCCCCCCCTGACCCCGCCCGTTTCCCTCCCCCCAGAGGCTGATCGACAAGTCCCGCGTGACCTGCGTGAAGTGGGTGCCCGGCTCGGAGGGTCTGTTCCTGGTGGCGCACTCCAGCGGCAGCATGTTCCTGTATAACGTGGAGCACGCCTGTGGCACCGCCGCGCCGCACTACCAGCTGCTGAAGCAGGGCGAGAGCTACGCCGTCCACACCTGCAAGAGCAAGTCCACGCGCAACCCGCTGCTCAAGTGGACGGTGGGCGAGGGCGCGCTCAACGAGTTCTCCTTCTCGCCCGACGGCAAGTTCCTGGCGTGCGTGAGTCAGGACGGCTTCCTGCGGGTCTTCAACTTCGACGCGGTGGAGCTGCACGGCACCATGAAGAGCTACTTCGGCGGCCTGCTGTGCGTCTGCTGGAGCCCCGACGGCAAGTACATCGTGGCGGGCGGCGAGGACGACCTGGTGACCGTCTGGTCCTTCCTGGACTGCCGGGTGATGGCGCGCGGGCACGGGCACAAGAGCTGGGTGAGCGTGGTGTCCTTCGACCACTACACCACCAGCGTGGAGGAGAGCGAGCCCACCGAGTTCAGCGGCAGCGACGAGGACTTCCCCGAGCAGGGCACCTTCTGCCGCCAGCGCGCCAACAGCACCCAGTCCCGCCTGTCCAAGCGCAACTCCAGCGAGGCTCGCCCGGTCAGCGTCACCTACCGCTTCGGCTCGGTGGGGCAGGACACGCAGCTGTGCCTGTGGGACCTGACGGAGGACGTGCTGTTCCCGCACCTGCCCCTGTCCCGCACCAGGACTCACACCAACGTCATGAGCGCCGACAACAACAACGGAGGCTCCGCCCTGCCCGCCGCCAACTCCCTGCCGCGCTCCAACAGCCTGCCGCACTCGGCCGCCGCCAACAGCAAGAGCGCCGCGCCCGAGACCCCCGCCAGCGCCGCGGGCGTCAGCAAGTTCGCCACGCTGTCTCTGCACGAGCGCAAGGAGCGCCACCCCGACAAGGAGCACAAGCGCAACCACAGCATGGGCCACATCAGCAGCAAGAGCAGCGACAAGCTCCACCTGCTGGCCAAGAGCAAGAGCGACCCCGCCAAGACCCTGGGCACGCCGCTGTGCCCGCGCATGGAGGACGTGCCCCTGCTGGAGCCGCTGGTGTGCAAGAAGATCGCCCACGAGCGCCTGACCGTGCTGATCTTCCTGGAGGACTGTCTGGTCACCGCCTGTCAGGAGGGCTTCATCTGCACCTGGGCCCGGCCCGGCAAAGTGGT
>MU204318.1:8554728-8565465 GCA_017309775.1 Paedocypris sp. Pulau Singkep | reverse complement strand
CAAAGCAGTTTACTGGAATTGGGATTTACGTCAACGTCAAATTATCTTGCATTATCTAGATTTTAGTTACTAATCTATGTCTTTTGGAGACACGAGTATAAACAATTCAACAGCTTTCAGCCTTGGCCTAAAATATAATAAGATCTTAATATTGGAAATAAGATTTAAGTTATTAAATATTAAAAATATTCTAACAGAGAGTGTGTGTGTGTGTGTGTGTGTGTGTGTGTGTGTGTGTGTGTGTGTGTGAGACAGAGTGTGTGTGTGAGAGAGAGAGAGTGTGTGTGTGTGTGTGTGTGAGAGAGAGAGAGAGAGAGAGTGTGTGTGTGTGAGAGAGAGATGTGTGTGTGAGAGAGAGTGTGTGTGTGTGTCACCTGAAGCCGCTCCTGCGGTACTGATGCACGTAGAAGCTCAGAGCTTCCTCACTCAGGATGGAGCTGCGTGGCGGGTCGTCAGGAGAGCCCACGAACAAACCCCCTGATCACACACACACACACACACACTCACACACGTCAGGTCGCTCGCCCACACAGACACAGACACAGACACACACACACACACACACGTGCGCGGCGAGGAAGCGTCTCACACCTCTCTGACACACTCCGGCCGTCTTCAGCTTGTTGTGCGTCTGCTGTGAACACACACACACACATACACAAAGCGCTGTCATTAGGGTGGAGTGTGTGTGTGTGTGTGTGCGCGTGTGTGTGTGTGTGTGAGTAATGACTCTCGTGGGGTCCGGGCCCTTTCAGTGGCCCTCATTACAGCTGCGAGAGCACGATTCTGCCGTCACACACACACACACACCTTAATATTATGTGTGTAGAGAAGTCGTCTCTTTCCTCACACTCACCCGAAGACAAGAAAACACCAGAATGTGCTAGAGAATGAGTGTGTGTGTGTGTGTGTGTGTGTGTGTGTGTGCATAATTTGTCAGCCAATGATTCAGTGTGTGTTTATGTATGACAAGTAAAAGTAAATATTAAAATGCACACACGCGAGTTCTGAAGTGTGTGTGTGTGTGTGTGTGTGTTTTTGTTGATCATAAAGAGGATGTAAAGGACACTCACGCCTTCGTAACTCGCTGAGAACAGCAGCTTAAACGTTCGCTCCAGGTTTCCCTCCAGCTCCGCCTCGGCCACGCCCTGATCACCACAACACAACACACACACGCCACAGGTTAAACCAGCAGATGATCACACGGAGGCTTTCTGATTAAAAAAGAGAACGAGTGTGAGAAAGAGAGAGAGAGAATGTGGATGAGTGCAGGAGAGAGTGAGTGTGTGAGTCAGCAAAAGAGTGTGTTTGAGCGAGTGTGTGAGAATGAGTGAGAGAGTGTGTGAGTGAGAGAGAGAGAGAGTGAATGAGTGTGTGTGTGTGTGTGTGTGAGATGTGTCTTGTGTGAAGGAAGCATCTCACAGGCTTTTGGAAGTAGAGCTGATAGTCGAAGATGGGCAAGGCTTTGATCTTCTCCGCTGGGTTTGTGTTGGGATCCACAGGAAACAGCGGAGTGTTAAGAGACGCCACGGCTCTGCGCACACACACACACACACACACTCGTGAGGGCTGATCTCCTCTCCGCCGCCTCCTCACACTCAGTACCTCACTCTCTCCGGGTGAAACTGAGCCATGTTCCACACCAGAGCCCCGCCCCAGTCATGACCCACCAGAGTCACCTGACCCAGACCCTGACACACACACACACACACACGTCAATCACGGGTGTGTCACACACCGCCTGGAATTTAAACAACACACCATCTTGTCCAGGAACGTCACCAAATCCTGTGAACACAGAGCTGGAGGTCAGTGTGTGTGTGTGTGTGTGTGTGTGTGTGTGTGTGTGTCTCACCAGCATGATCTGCTCCTGAGAAAACTCCTCCGTCTCTAGAAGGCCAGACACACGCACAGAATTACATTAGTTACACTATTATATTACTATTAAATCACTATTAATCACTGTTAAAGGCTTTTCAATTCAATTTAAATTTTCAATTTCAATAATTACATAAGCATCTAGCCCCATTGGTCCATTTCTGAGTCATGAGGATAAGAGCCAATCACAGCAGCTCTAGGCTGGGGGCGGAACACAAAGTGAGCCAGGAGTCAGCCAATCACTGCTTAGATACGCCCACATAAACAACAAATCTACAGTACACACTCACACACTCACACACACACACACACACAGGAACCCAGCAGTGGCGTTCTTCAGGAATCTCTGGTATTTCCTGCACTGAAACAATTGATCCTCAGTAAATTTGCCGGAGAAACGGCAGCGATTTAATCTCAAGAAAAACAGACGCGAGGAGTGTGTGTGTGTGTGTGTGTGTGTGTGTCCAGCACAGCACTGACCCGCTGGAGCCTCAGACTCGCCGTATCCCTTCATGTCCAGAGCCAGAACCCTGAACCCGGCCTCGGCCAGCGCTGGAATCTGAGGAGAGCAGAAGCTGAAGCGTCTGAAGCTGGGAGACGAGCCCTGGTCCTCAGACCCTCACCTGATACCTCCAGGAGAACCAGCTCTCAGGGAAGCCGTGGCACAGCAGGACCGGCGGCCCGTCACCCATCTCCACGTAATGAGTCTTCACGCCGGGCTGCGGCACACACACACACACACACACACAGCATCAGACCTCACCACACCTCATCAGATCTCATCAGACCTCATCAGACCTCACCAGATCTCATCAAATCTCATCAGACCACATCAGACCTCTTCAGATCTCACCTTGATGTTCACGTATCCGTGCGAGACACTGTGCGGGTGGCAGGCCGGCGGGCGTGGCTCAGCGGAGACCTGCGGCGTGACAGTTATTAGCGTCTCAGGGCGCGGCGGCGAGAACATCAGACTCACCTGAACTCCTGCCAGAGACGCCACTGCTCCAGCCGCCTCGCCCGCATCACGCATCAGCACCGCCGTCATGCCCAGCGCCTCCGCTGCCCGCACACTCTCCTCACAGACATCCACCCACACCACCTACAACACACCAAAGAGTGAGAGAGAGAGAGAGAGAAAGTGAGTGAGAGAGATTACATGAGCGAGTTAGTGAGAGTTAGTGAATTAGTGAGTGAGAGAGAGAAGGAGAAGTGAGAAAGAGTGAGGGAGAAAAGGTGTGTGAGTGAGCCAGGGACTAAGTTAATAAGTGAGTGGGTGAGTGAGAAAGAGAGTGAGTGTGAGAGAGAGAGTGAATGGGTGAGAGTTTGTGAGAAACAGAGAGTGTGAGTGAGAGGGTGAATAAGTGACAGTGAGTGAGTGAGAAAAAGAGAGTGAGTGTGAATGAGTGAGTGACAGAGTGAGTAAGTGAGAGAGTGAATGAGTCAGAGTGAGTGAGAAAGTGAATGAGTGAGTGAGAGTGAGTGAGAGAGTGAAGGAGTCAGAGTGAGTGAGAGAGTGAATGAGTGAGTGAGAGTGAGTGAGAGAGTGAAGGAGTCTGAGTGAGTGAGAGAGTGAATGAGTGAGTGTTTTTCAGGAATGGGCGTGGCGTCACCTCTCCCGGCTGCAGGGCGAGCGTCTGGAGGGCGTGGTTGAACATGTCCGGCTCAGGAACCCTGGCTCGGGCGTGGCTGGACCGGAGCACCAGGTCAAAGTGTCTGTCCAGGCTGGCGAGGGTCCGAGCCGTGGCGTCTCTCCGAGGGCCGTCGTCCACCCAGATGTTCGCCAGCACGCCGGTCCGGAGGCCTGGAACACAGCAGCGCCACACCTCAGCGGGGCGTGGCCTACGGGCGTGGCCGGGGCAACACACCCTGCTGACGGAGGCGGGCCGACAGGTCCAGGAGCGCCGCGCTGAAGTCCGCACGCACGCTTTCCTCCAACAGCTTCTGAGCGGAGAAGTGCTCGGGTAAAGCCACGCCCTGAGCGCCAGCCGACGCCCGACACTCCGCCTCCAGCGCCGGAATCATCTGCGCAGAGCCGAGCTCAGAACTCCCGCGCGGATCTCTCGCGCACACCCACCTGCGTCAGCGTCATCTCGCCCTTCTCGGCGCGGTGCAGAGCGCTGGCCCCGCCCACCACCTGCTCCATCAAGCCCCTGAAAACCAGAGGCCACACCCACAGACAGTGTTTCCCGGTAACCTCAATTCCCGGTAAAACAAACCAGCCATGAACATTCGCTGAACACTGCCACTTTACCCTCATCACCTCAGCACCGTCACTTCACAGTCAAACATTGTGTGCTATATGTACAGTATCTGCATGTCCCTTGTGTTCTTTTGATTTGTATTTTGCACTCTGTGTTTTCCCTTGTGTTCTTTTGATTTGTATTTTGCACTCTTTCCCCGTATTTGCACCTTAATTTCGTTGCACCATTGTGCAATGACAATAAAGATTATCTCTTATCTTAACTTGCACAACACTGCCCACAGAGCTTCTAATCAACTAATAGGATTGACGATCGAATTAACCAATCGGGTTAAAGACGTCTTGTTTACATAGTACACCATATTGAAGTAAATTCCCTCGGAAAAATACCTTGAAAGTGAATATTTTGATAAACTGAATTCTTTACGCGATTCACATTTGTGATTGATATTATAGAGCGTAAACTGGTTTCTGTTAAACACGCTTCTGCGCTGAAAACAGACGAGTCTGAGGAGAATCTCGCACTGGAACTCAGCCAGAACTAACGGTCCTCACAGACACGATCAGGTGTGTGTGTGTGTGTGTGTGTGTGTGTGTGTGTGTGTGTGTGTGTGTGTGTGTGTGTGTGTGTGTGTGTGTGTGTGTGTGTGTGTGTGTGTGTTATTACCGCGTCACGCCGAGGGTCTCCTCGTACTTCCGGAAGCTGAGGCTCCTGTCAGGGGTCAGAACTCCCCACAGGCCGAACAGCACCGCTTTCTTCATCATTTACGTCCTGGAACAAGAAAGACACGAGAAGCTGGAGCTGCGCGAACTTTTTCTTTCTGGTTTTGCATTAACACACAAGCAAACACGCGCGCGTGCAAACAAACTCATCTGAACCGAGTCCAAAGTGCAACGCCACCGAAACACTTCGCCAAAATGACCGGTACGTTAAGTTTCGCTGAAAACTCACCTGTGTGCAGCACCATTCAACTAGCACTACTAACTAACTAACTACCGGTCTCAGGAGTTTATCTCAGTCCGGACGAGCGGGGCGTGGATCCGCCTTCGCCATAGTAGGAGAGCGACCGGACCGCAAACACACTACGGCCAAGGCGGGGGAATGAGGATCACGTGATTGGCTGATCGGGGCGGGTGGGCGGGGAGTATTGAGGGGCGTTTGTTAAATAACAATAAAAAGAACTGGGAAAACAACTTTATTACAACGGAACGTTGAGTGCTTTTATTAAGTTTACTAATGTCAAATATTTAGTCACTCTAAACGAACTCTTAATTCGACACGTACATGACAACTTGTTATGTAAATATGACTTTTGTAAATGCAATGTAAATGTAAATGTATGTAAATATTTGTAATGTAAATATGACACACTGTTGTTCCCTCTCAAACAGTTGTTTAAAAATATAAAGTTTGTTTTAAAATAGTGTATTGTTATTATATGCATTATACCGGTAATAATATTACGACAGTAAAAAAGATCTAAAAACACGGACGGATCTAAAGGTTGGTTGGACTTGATTGATTCATCACAGACGCCTGATAGGTGAGGCTTCAGCCACGCCCACAGAGAGACGCATCGTGCGCTGATTGGCTGGCCGTCGCTCAGACATCTGAGGGCGGCGCGTGCACATCATCTACGCGGGTTTTGCGTGAAAGCCAATAAATTCCCACCGGAGTTTATCTTCAGATAATCGATATGGAGATTCATCAATTATCAGCGCTGCTGGCCGCCTGTTTTTTCGCGGGAAACGTTAAACGCGGTAAGTCCTTTCTTGACGTAAACGTTTCCGACACAGCAAAAACCCAATTAAAATGTAAACGTTATTCGAGAAGCGTGACTTTATGTAATAGACATTAATGTGTAAGAGCAGCTTGAGTTTTTTTTCTCTCATCTTGAGAACAAATTACGATATTTCATCTTTTATCACCTGATTATCCACATTATCACCTAATTATCACTGTAAATGTACGATTGTTTCAGTGGAGTGCTTGTGATTTGTTATTTAAATAATAAATAAATCCACTTGGAATCAGTTAGAATAAAAACCATGTATAATACTATATATTAGTCGAAGAAAGAGGGAAGAGAGAGAGAGAGAGAGAAAGATAGACAGACAGAGAGAGAGACAGAGACACCCAGAGAGAGAAAGAAACAAAGGATGGGCAGAGAGAGAGAGAAACAGAGACACACAGAGAGAGAGAGAGAGAGAGAGAGAGAGAGAGAGAGAGAGAGAGAGACAGAGATATAGACACACAGAGAGAGAGAGAGAGAGAGAGAGAGAGAGAGAGAGAGAGAGAAACAGAGACACACAGAGAGAGAGAGAGAGAGACAGAGATATAGACACACAGAGAGAGAGAGAGACGGGTGGAGGGGGGTGGGGTGGGGGTCAGTGGTCTCTTCACCTGATCAGACAGACAGTAACGGCTGCGTCTTCAGCAGCGCTCTCTGATGGCTGGATCCGTGCGCACGCTGAGGACAAGCTCTTCAAGAAGCTCTTCATGGACTATAACAAGTGGTCTCGACCCGTGAGGAACATCAGTGACGTGGTCATCGTGAAGTTCGGCCTCTCCATCGCGCAGCTCATTGATGTGGTAAACGCTGCTTTGCTTTTCTATTAACGTTTGACTCGGACTCATACAATTGGATAAAAAAAAAGATTAAAACTGCTGCATCGATGTAAATCTACACACGAACACACACACAAACACAAGCACGCACGAATGAGAGAGGGGGAGAAATAGCAGAAGAGAGAGAGGGAGATAGACAGAAAGAAAGAGAGATAGAGAAAGAGACAGAAAGAGACGGACAGAGAGAAACAGACGGACAAAGAGAGAGAAAGAGATGTTAGAAAGAGAGACAGACAGAATGATTGAGAGAGATAAGGAGAGAGAGAGACAGACAGAGAGAGAGAGAGAGAGAGAGAGAGAGAGACAGAGAGAGAGAGAGAGAGAGAGAGAGAGACAGAGAGAGAGAGAGAGAGAGGTTTACTGGTCGAGTCTGGTGTTTGTAACGTTTTGGAGCTGATGTGGCAGGACGAGAAGAACCAGATGATGACCACAAACGTCTGGCTGAAGCAGGTGAGTCTTCACTTCCTCTCCGTCTGCCCGTCTGTCGGCTGGAGTGTGTGTGGTGTGTGAGCGCAGGAGTGGAGCGACTATAAGCTGCGCTGGAGTCCGGAAGACTACGAGAACGTCACGTCCATCAGGGTCCCGTCCACCATGATCTGGGTGCCCGACATCGTACTGTACAACAAGTGAGTGAGAGTCTGGCATCACACACACACACACACACACGTTTGCGGCCTGAGAAAAGCCAAACACACATTCGGTCTCAAACCCAAGGCCCGTGGGCCAGATGTGGCCCGCCATGTCATAGTATGTGGCCTGCAAGAGCTCGAAAGTTCTGAGTGACTATAAATAAATGCCAAAAATGAATGGACAATGGACATAATAACGGACACTGTGGACAAAGCAGATTGAGATCTCTGGAGCTCTTAACCTTGAGACGGTTGATTTTTTTCAGTTTGTTCTCAAGTCCTCAGAGTTCTCTTCTGCTCTTTCTGTTGTCCACGTTTAGTGTGGAACATTTGTTTAATCTGCTTTCAAGTGTGTATTATATTGCCGACCTGTTACTTGCCCTATGGGAGTTTAAAAGAGCATGAAACAATAATTTTTATCCATAATTTTTAAAGTGTGCCAACAATATTGTCCGGAATATTTTTGCCGTTTTTCGGGGAAATTGTGTCAAATTAGCTTTTATCTCTGCTTTTTTGTTTCATTCTAATACACACAAAAGGGAATAAACAAGTATATACGGTAGCAAAACATGTGTACTTGGCTGTTGGAAAACATGCAGGGGTAACAACAATTTTGTCCACGTGTGTACATTTGATTGCATTCTTAAGTTACATCCGGCCCTTCTGGCCCTCGGTGAAAATGAGTTTGACACCGCTGCTCTAGAGTATTAATGGTAGTCTCCGCTTTACACAAGGAACCAGTTTAAGTTGTTAACATGCAAAGACTCGTAATAAAGCAGACGTCAGGTTAGACCAGTGTTTCTCAAATAGTTTTGCGCCCCCCTTAAACTTGTGAAAATATCTCACATTTCATCTCAGACTAACAAATAATTTCACTACTATACATATTAACAAATTAATGCTTTTTTATTTGAACAACTTGCCGCTTTTGAATGGCTTGCGCGAGTCTGTCCGACTTTATTGCGTTTTCTCTTCTCTTTTACAAACAGTTCCATAATAGCGATGTGACATTCGTGAATGATCAAATTTGAAATGACTCGGGATGAACCTGAGCCGAGCTGCACAGACTCTGTAGCCAGAAGAATCATTCGCAAATAGTTCAAACGGACAGCGTTTCAGTATTCAGGATTCAGTAAAAAACGACTCGAATGAATCGTTCACTTTACAGTTTGAGAGTTAATGACAGTCAGTTAAAAGAATCAAGATTCCCATCCCTTATCAGCGCGGCGGTTTACTTTTGTTCCTTCTTCTTCTCTGAAACCTTCTCTGATTTTTTATTTCTAGTCACGTTCACGTGGTTTGTCAAATAGCTTCCAGTATCGTCAGCAGCCTATAGATGGCGCTACCCCCTTGTCCGCTCAAGAAATTTACTTTACTTTACTTTACTTTACTTTACAGTCATTTGGCAGACGCTTTTATCTAAAGCGACTTACAAGCAGAGGAGCAAGTGAAGAAGTTTGTCTACACTAGGCTACAGTAGATGTCTACACAGACTACATAAGGAAAGGAATTTTTTTTTAAATCAGTGTTAAGGTGCTAGTGTAAATTAACTGCGGTATAAACGAATCACAATGTAGCAAGTAACGGCAAGTGTCAATTCAAAAGTAGTGGAGTGAAAAGTACTGCTACTCAATAACAAATGCAGTGGAGTAGAGAGTAAAAGTCACTTATATTTTTTTACCCTCGGTGCAAGTACGAAGTAGCCGAAAACATACTTAAGTAAAGTAACAAAGTACATTTGGCGTCTTGACGCGCGGTGTGGTCTGCAGCGCGGACGGAGAGTTCGCCGTCACCCACATGACCAAGGCGCACGTGTTCCACACCGGGAGGGTGAGCTGGGTTCCTCCGGCCATCTACAGGAGCTCCTGCAGCATCGACGTCACCTTCTTCCCCTTCGACCGGCAAAGCTGCAAGATGAAGTTCGGCTCGTGGACCTACGACAAGGCCAAGATCGACCTGGAGCAGACGGAGACGGGCGTGGACCTGAAGGACTACTGGGAGAGCGGCGAGTGGGCCATCCTCAACGCCGTGGGCAACTACAACACCAAGAAGTACGACTGCTGCCACGAGGTCTACCCGGACGTCACCTACGTCTTCATCATCCGCCGCCTGCCGCTCTTCTACACCGTCAACCTCCTGGTGCCCTGCCTGCTGATCTCCTGCCTCACCGTGCTGGTCTTCTACCTGCCGTCCGACTGCGGCGAGAAGATCACGCTGTGCATCTCCGTCCTGCTCTCCCTCACCGTCTTCCTGCTGCTCATCACCGAGATCATCCCCTCCACCTCGCTGGTCATCCCGCTCATCGGCGAGTACCTGCTCTTCACCATGATCTTCGTCACCCTCTCCATCGTCATCACCGTCTTCGTGCTCAACGTGCACCACCGCTCGCCCGGCACGCACAGGATGCCCCGCTGGGTGCGCTCCGTCTTCCTGGAGCTGGTTCCTCGCTGGCTCCTCATGAGGCGGCCCGAGCCGGGGCGGGGGCGGGGTCGGGGGCGTGGCTCGGTCTCGCCCGTCTCTTCTCTGCACCCGTCGGACTCGGAGCCGTTGCTGCGGAGGTACGAGCTGCAGCCGTGCGGGCGTGGCACCGGGGCGTGTCATCATCTGGGCGGGTCACATGGGCGTGGCACCAGGGCGTGTCAGTGTCCCGCGGATCCCGCCGACCCGGAGCTTTCACCGCACGTCCTGAGAGCGCTAGAGGGGGTGTGTTACATCGCTGACCACCTGCGCGCAGAAGACCAGGACTCCACTGTGAGTGCACACCTCACACACACACACACACACACAGAAACACATAAACACACACTCTATCTCATTAGAACACATTCACTCACAAATCAACATAAACACTCACGCACAAACACTCACTTTCTCACACAAACCCACACACAAACAAACAAATAAACACATACACACACTCGTGAATAAATGCTTACACACTGACACACGCACACACACAAACAACATAAACACTCTCTCACACACACACACACAAATACATAAACTCTCGCTCTCACACACAGATACACATAAACAACGTAAACATGCACATACAAAACACACACAAACAAACACATAAACACACAAGCAAAACAACATAAACACTCTCTCTCACACACACACACACACACACATAAACACTCACTTTCACACACACACACACACACCGAAGGTGGCCAGAACAGTGGCGTTTGATCAACAACTGTCTGGGTGTGTGTGTGAGAGAGAGAAAGAGTGTGTGTGTGTGTGTGTGAGAGAGAGAGAGAAAGAGAGAGAGTGTGTGTGTGTGTGTGTGAGAGAGAGAGAAAGTGTGTGTGTGTGTGTGTGTGTGTGTGTGTGTGTGTGAGTGTGTGAGGGCTCAAACTCTAAGGGGGGGGGGGGGGGGGGGGGGGGGGGGG
>MU204318.1:8514128-8527859 GCA_017309775.1 Paedocypris sp. Pulau Singkep | reverse complement strand
CTCTCTCTCTCTCTCTCTCCCCCCCTCTCTCTCTCTCTCTCTCTCACACACACACACACTCTCTCTCTCTCTCTCTCTCTCTCTCTCTCTCTCTCTCTCTCTCTCTCTCTCTCTCTCTCTCTCTCTCTCTCTCTCTCTCTCTCTCTCTCTCTCTCTCTCTCTCTCTCTCTCTCTCTCACACACACACACACACACACACACACTCACACACACATTCTCTCTCTCTCTCTCTCTCTGTCTTGCTCCTCACATGCTCCTTCTCTAGCTTGTGTCTCTCCTCCGCCTCCTTCAGCCTGACGTTGGCCTGCGTGAGTTTGGTCTCCAGGAGCTTCTGCTGCAGGTCTCGGTGCTTGAAGACCTTCTCCAGGTTCTGCGGGTGAGACAGACAGACCGACGGGTTAGCAGGTGTGTGTGTGTGTGTCTGTGTGAGTGTGCGTGAGTGAGTGTGTGTGTGTGTGTCTGTGTGTGTGTGTGAGTGAGTGTGAGTGTGTGTGTGGCACCTCTTCTCTCTGGTCGTATTTGGAGATGAGGTCCTTGAGCTTGATGGCCAGCTCTGCGTTCTCCTGGCAGAGTTTGCTGTTGCGGCCGCTGTGCTCCTCGATCTGGAGCTGGATGTCCGTCAGCGTGTTCTGGAAGTGTGTGGTGATCTCCTTCCGCTTCAGATCGTCCTCACGACACCGCTGCAGTGTCTCCTCCTGCGATTGGAAGAGAAGCTGAGACCGTGTGTGTGTATAGGTGTGTGTGTGTGTATATAGGTGTGTGTGTGTGTGTGTGTGTGTGTGTGGGACCTTCAGGCTCTTGTTGTGGCGCTGCAGCTCTCTACACAGACTCTCTAGTTTGCTCCTGGCCAGTGTGTGTGTGTGTGTGTGTGTGTGTGTGTGTGTGTGTGTGTGTGTGTGTGTGTGGGTGTGTGTGTGTGTGTGTGTGGGACCTTCAGGCTCTTGTTGTGGCGCTGCAGCTCTCTACACAGACTCTCTAGTTTGCTCCTGGCCAGCACGGCTCGGCTGTGTTCCGCCTGAAGCTGGTCCTTCTCCTTCATCAGCTGGAGCAGCTTCTTCTGCAGGAGCTTCAGCTGCTTGTGATCCGAGCGATGCTCCTCCATCTGCGTGTGAGGGGGGGGGGGCGTCAGAAGGGGGCGGGGCCAGGGGCGGGGCCTGTGCTCACCAGCTCCACGTGCTTCTTGATCAGGGTCTCCAGCTTCTGCTCAGAACTTCCCAGCTTGTTGAGGCTCTGCAGCAGCTGCGTGGCTTCCTTCCCTGTGCAGATGATGATGATGATGATGATGAAGCTCCTCGTCTTCCTCTCCGCCGACACTCACCCAGGCCTTTCAGCATCTTCTTCTCCGTCTTCCTGTCTCCGGCCTCGCTCACGGGCTCGTCCTCCAGGTTCTCCTCGGGCTGTGAGTCCAGCTGGAAGGTGCTGATGATGTCCTCCAGCTGCTGGGACAGATCCTTCTCGGACACGCCTTCTCCGGCGGGCTGGACACGCCCCTCCATTCTGACCAATCGCTGGTGACACACAGGGATATGAGCGAGGAGCGATGGATCCTGCAGAACACGGTCTGGTCTGGGAGCGAGTGTGAAGCTTCTGAAGGGTTCCTGGAGGTCTACACACACACACACACACACACACACACACACACACACACACGGGCGCGTGACAGCTGCTCGCTCTATTTCAGGACACGCTTCTTATGGTCACTTCCTGCCCGTGTCTTTGTCCAGAACTCGACGTGTTCCGATTCAGCGCAAAAGCGTAGCAAACACTCTTCTGTTATAGAACACACACACACACACACACACACACACACACACACACACCTCTGAAACACATCGAGCAGGAGCAGCACTGAGAAGAACTTACCAGGCGGACGAGCGCAGCAGAAAGAGTGTGTGAGCAGCAGCTGCCACCAGACCACAGCTGAAAATAATCCACACGTGTGTGTGTGTGTGTGTGAGGTAGTGTGTGTGTGTGTGTGTCTGTGTGTGAGGTAGTGTAAGTGTGTGTGAGGTCGTATACAAGGCATTTTTAATGAGTATGAGTGTGTATATCAGATACACAGATAGATATATTGACACTTTTACTAACTTTACTGTTTGTTCTGAAATGTGACGAAAAAGATTATTTTATTATTACAAAATAAAAAGTGCATTTTGTCCCTCGCAATGTAGTGATTTAATAAAAGAATTCAATATTCAGAATCACGTTGATGTCATTTCAGTGGAACAAAGGAAACTTATTTTATTTTTTATAGCCCCATAAAAAGACTTTTAGCCCCGCCTTCTAAACGTGATTGGTCAGCGCTGTCATTGGATCCTTGTAGAGGCTACGCTAGGGTTCTGGGTCTTATATAAAAATGATATATATTTACACACAAAGTCACAAACACAAATTCTTCTAATTATTAGTGTTACTTTCCCTTACGTATGTTTTATTAACATTTTTCTTTATCATTTTTTAAATGTATTTTTTATTAACAAAATGGACAATTAATTGCTGTATGAATCATTTTAATAATATAATTATAATGCAATTTCTTTCACAAAAAGAACATTTAAATAAACTGAAAATCAGCTGCCAGAGAGCAAAAACAACCGAGAAAGATGAAGTAACACTTTAAACACACACACACACGCACACACACTCTCTCTCTCTCTCGCTTTCTCACTCACACACACACACACACACACACTCTTTCTTTCTCTCCCTCACACACACACACTCTCTCTCTCTCCCACAAACACACACACACACCCACTCTTTCTTTCTCTCTCTTACACACACACACACACACACACACACACTCACTCTTTCTTTCTCTCTCTCTCTCACACACACACACACACGCTTATAGCGCGGTACCGTTATAACCTCAGTGGCTCGTTCGGTCCAGTCGTAACTGGAAAGTGCTTTACACAGACACACACTTCACGCAGATTGTGACGTCACGCTGCCTCTCTTAAAGGTGCGGGCGATCTACAGGCTGGACGAGGTCAAACACACTTACAAAAAATACTTTACAGCAGCGCAGGACGCCAGAAGTGCCAGACGAGGAGACTACGAGCGATCACAGAGAGCGGCCCGAGCAGACCAATCACGTGAAGCGATACCGCGCTCGGCCACACGAGGCAGTGCGGCGCACAACCGGCCTCGCCAAACACGTCACTTTACAACCGCAAAACTTGACAAAGCCACCACACGCCACGGACACGCCCCCTGAGCGACGCCATTGGCCAGGAACATCTGAAACAAGCAAAAGCTCCAACGACTGGTGCGCCTTCTACTGCGCCTGCCACACAGCGTTTAACCTTCCATCACGCATCACTTCCTGTCTCGCGCACTACAGGGAGGAAGCAGACTCTGGACATCTCCACCACTCATGGTGACGTCTGGCTCAGCTCTTCTGAGGGCTTCCCGCAGCTTCTCCAGAGGTTAGTGTGAGCGACGCAATGGCCTGTTCACAGAAACAAAGACCCTCCTTGTCTCTGAGGTCAAGGTCAGCGGGGGGGCGTGGTCTCGCCGTCTCCTCGTGTGGCGCCGGGGCAGCAGACGGGCACGTAGGGGGCATCCTCAGCCCACCGATGGGCATCATGGGAGCAGTGGTGGGCACCTGACCTTGAGAATGCAGAGGCAAATGGCTGAAGATGTCCGACTTGACGCTAGTGGACTGGTCACCCGGATCCTGCGGGAAACACAGTTAGACGTCACAGGAACCAGGAAGCGAGAATAACGCACATACGTACCGATCTTCTGTCTCCTGCCGTGGCTGAAGGAACCCTCACACTCCTCCTCTGATCGCCCGGGCTCTTGGGCTGGCATGAGGCTCTCCGCGGGGAGACGGCCCTGAGCAGGCATCTCTGATGACCCAGTGGAGATGGTGACGGCTGTCGGGTGGGTGATGAATCTCCTCTGGGAGAGGGCGCGGTCAGGGTGTCCGGCAGGAGCAGTGGAGGCTGGACGTACAGCTGACCGGGTGAGTCCCGGCGAGGAGACAGTAGGCGAGACGGGCACCGCTCCAAATCATCTTCAAACGTAGAGGAAGGACCTCCGGGTGTGAGGCGGGTGGTCAGGGCCTCGGAGAGACCGCCGGACCTGATGGCTCCGCCCAGCTGAGGGCTTGTGCTCCGAGACAAGGTTTTCGGAGTGGAGTCTCCGTCGTCTTCCTCGTCCTCATCATCATCAGGTTCCTCTCCGTCCTCGTCAGCACCATCAGAGTCTTCCACGTCGGAGAACTGGTGCTTGGATGACGTTCCCACCACACTGAGGGTCTTTTGGTTCTCATCTGGACGACAGAAAAGAGAATTCAAGATCTTTAAAGATGAAGCTAGACAATCTGCAAATTGTTCAACGTGGCACATGTGCTAAAGATTTGAACGTCTCCTTAACACCAAGTGGGACTCACCAGCCTCCTCCGTCTGCTCCACGCCGAGCTCCAGGCATTTCTTCACGTGAGCCTTTGATTTCATGTGCTTGGTGAGATTGCCTACATAAAGCAGGAGAGATGTTAAAGCTTGTCGAAGCAGGACAGGATTCAGACCGACCTTTGGTTTTGAAGGCGAAGTTGCAGCACTTGCAGACGTAGGGTCGGACGTCCGTGTGTGTGCGTATGTGTTTCTTCAGCATGCTGGGCTTCTTGCAGCGGATCCCACACTCTTCGCAGATGTACTTGCCCCGGCCGCGACCCCTCACGTACACGTACTCCTCACTGGATTTATATCTGAAGAAGAAGTAAATGTGAGGTGATTGGAATTGAGGTGACTCTATTGAAACTCTTGAACCTTACCCTCCTTCACAGATCTTCACACGAGCCTGTTCCTGCTGCCGCGTGGCCGAAGAAACGTCTTCTCGAGAAGACTTCCCCCTCTGGCTCGTTTCCTTCAGCCTCACGTCTCGTTTAGGATCCTCCTCGTTATACTCCACCACCACCTGCAGCACATCAGACCTCATGAGACAGACGCTGGAATCAAGTGAACCGGTGAAGACACTGGAGCTTACGTGGCCTTGCTTGCGTCTCTCAGGTGTGGCGGTCACCAGCAGGCCAGGCTGACACATGCTCGCCACAGAATAAACCAGGCTTTGCTTGGCCTGTTTGGACCGAAGTAGAGCCAGAACCGTGGCTGTGCTGAGATCCAGCGGGTTTGGGTTGTGGGACTTCACCAGCCACGAGGAATACTCGGAGAAGCCTGCAGACGTCTGCCAGCTGTTTGGCTTCGGGCAACTGAGAAAGCACCAGCTTACATGAGCCGAGGTGTGAAGACCTGGAAGCTTGGAGAAGAATAAAGCACCGGCCGCCTTCACAGAGGGCACTGTGGATGGAGCCGAACGTGGCCGTGACGTTGGGTCATCAGGCGCTGGCTCCATCACAGCATCTCCACCAGGACCAGAGCGTAGGCATCGCTGGGGATTGGTAAAACTGTCAGGAAGCGCCTCATCCATCTCCACCTCTCCAGGAAGGTAGGGCACATCTGAGGGATGTTCCGGTATCAAACTAGTTTGAGGACTTTCATCTTCTGGATTCCCCAACTCGACGGCACTGAGCTCTTTGACGATCTGCCCGTAAATGTTCTCTTCTTTGATGCGCTTCTGCTGCTTGGAGACAAGTTCCAGGCTGCTTGCAGGCGACAGCATCCGCTTGCTCGCTCCGCCACTCGGAGCCTCTGTGGTGGAGATGGTTTTAGACGTCAGTGACAAAGGGAAACCGGTTTTCAGCTTGGCCGGAGACTCTGCGGGCGGATGAGCGGCACCACCTGCAGGACTCTGACCCGGTGTGTCCTGCTCCGTGCGAGTTTGAGACTCCAGAATGTGAGATATGCTGGTGTAGGTGATGTTTCCATACAATGGGACCTGCATCTGGATTCGGACGGGGACCAGGACACCGGAGCTGGCTTGAGCGACTGACGCCTGCTGAGCGATGGCTGATAAGACACGGGCTACGCTTGGAGAGCAGTCGCCCCGGGGGCCGCTCAAGCTAACTAAAGGTTTAACAGACCTGAACTCTGCTGGTTCTTTGGCAAGCAGTCTCCTGACATGGTCCAGATCATGGAGAGCGTCGGCTTTAGGGATCGGGGCTTGCTCGGGACCCTGCGCAAAAGGTTTATGCTGATGAAAAGGATTGTCAAGCAGGGAGAGTGTCTTTTTCTCCACGGCAGCGTCCACTGAAAACATCATGTGTGATGCGGTTCTTTTCATCATCGTTTCACCTGGTGAGAACGTGTCCGGCGTGGCACTTTCGCTTAGAGTCGCCTGACGTATTAAAAAGACCTTTCGTCGTTCTGCGATGTCTCCAGGCCAAGACGCAGAAAGACTGCCCAAGTCGACAGATTTGCTTCGGAGTCCAGACACTTCAGGGGCTTTTTTGTGCGGCGCTTGTTCCGAAGCGGAACGCCTCATCTCGCGGTGAACACCTGGAGAACATCCCGGCACCGACAGGAGCTCCAGCGGCTTACTGGCCTCCTCAGTCTGGGACGTGACGTTATGAGTTTCGTCTCGCTCTTGGGACTGAGAGAAACCCGAGCCGTGAGACAGGTTGCTGTCTTGGCTTGGACTTCTAGAGAGACTTGTGCAAGCGGATTCAAAACTAGACTCGCCAGAAGAACACTCCATCTCTGCTAATCGCAAGCGTTTCTTCTTGGGAGGGAGCTTCTCCACTGGGAACTGGGACAAGGTCTGGCTCCTCTGTGGCCACTGAAACTCTTCCACATGTTTGTCCTTCGGCTCCACCGCGACATCCAGAAGCTTCTTAGGTCTGTCCGGCTCCACTGTCACTCGGATCTCAGGAACCGTGATGCTTGTCTGAGAAAACAAATGCTTTGGGAACTTTAAGCCGGCATCAATTCTCCAACCTCCACCACAAAGCTCGCTCTCCGCTGAACATGATCTAACATCAGGTGATGTCCTCGAGGAGATCAGAGAATTAGTGTGCTGGATCACGGAAATGACGTTTCTTCTCTCTCGTCTTTCAGCTTCAGAGCAGGCCGTCTCCACCGCCGTCTCTGAGCTTCTGGATGAGCGCGAGGTCTGAAGGTCTTCCTCGTCGGTGCCGGCTTTGTCTTTCCTGCGCTTCCTTGTGGAAGAGTCTGGCCAGAGGGACAAAGCACACGGGTCCATGTCTTGGTGGCTCTCTGCCGTCATTCTGGAGTCGTCGCCGCTGAGCAGCAGTGAGTCTGACTTTAAGCTGCAGGTGAGAGGAGAGTGGCAGTCGCATTCATTGGTGCAGTGCTCAAACGCAGCTTGTCTCCGGAGTCGTCTCATCCCCGCGGCCCCGCGGCACGAGGCATCGGCCGCTGTCATGCGCTCGTCGAAGGAGTGAGTGCTTCTCAGCGCCTGTGCCGCATCTAGACTAGTCGAGGAGGGAAGAGAGTTGCTCCGCAGGAACACGCCGTCAGAAGCTTCCAGAAGATGCTGCTGGTCGTCCTCCTGGACAGACTCGGCTTCACCTGACGTGACCAGGTCTTTCTGGAGTCCGTGTCTGTCGGCATCACTGGGCCTGAAGCTTTTGCTCGGTTTAATGGTGAAGCTGGACGTGGAGTCACTGGAGTCCGTCGCGCAGCTCTGCACCGTGATCGATTTCTTCGCACTCGGCCGGTAGCATTTCCCGAACATGATTTCTTGATACGACTTGGCACTTGAGTTTGCGGGATGGAGCTGCTGTTCGGCGCTGTCAGAGCGAGAGAAGTATCCGGAATCGGTGCTGCTCTTGCTGTATGAGCCGGGCAGGGAAAGAGACGCCTCGGACTCGTGGCTTTTCTTCTCAGAGAGTCTGAGGGCCAGACGCTGCTTGATGGTGGAAAACTCAATCATTTGGTCCACGTGGGCACTGGCCACAGGGGGCAACCTTTCCCGAAACTGCCACAGAGACACTTTTCCAGGCGACGTAGTCTCAGACTTGTGAGATGGTTTCTCGTTCCTCCCTGACGCCGTGATTTGCCTCTCCGTGGCTTCCTCCAGCACGTCTTCATCGCTTTCGCTGCTTTGCCCGGCATCGGAATGCATCTCTCCCACGATCTCTTGCTTCTCCCCTCGCCCAGAGAAGGAAGCCAGCCCCGCTTTGACGGCGTGCGTGTGGGACTTCCTGTGCTTGTACAGGTTGCTCTTGGTTTTGAAGGAGAAGCCGCAGGGCACGCAGGGGTACGGCCGCTCGCCCGTGTGGGAGCGGATGTGCTTCTTCAGGACGCTGGGCTTGGCACACGCCCTCCCGCAGTACTGGCACACGTACCTCCCGGCTTTGATTGACTTCTGCTCCTTTCTCTGAGGAGCGTCTGACGTCTTGGCGTCGGATTCGGGCGGCGGAGCACTTTGCGTAGATTTCTTCTGCCTGAGCTGAATGTGACATTTGAGAGTGTTTCCTGAAGCGAGGACTTGTGAGCCCGTGTCAGCAGGTGGATCGTCCCTTTCCTCTTGCGGCCCTACTGTGCCCTCTGACCTCCAGGACCGACCTCTCTGAGACGTCTCAGACGGCGAGTGCTTTGCTCCATCTTGAAGGATGATGGCGTGGTCGGAAGGCTCGGGCTCCTCCGTGGCCTCCATGACGGGGATTCACCGACCGAGCGGCTACATCGCCCTTGTGTTCGGAACGTTCATCATCCTTGAAGTGCAGGTTGGTCCGGAACCTGAGGATTGTTAGCTAGTCCAACAGTGTGACGTCCGTAGCGGATGGAATGGTTCTTCAGCAGCACTAGGTTCTACAGACAGGCTTCGTCTCGATCACGTTATGGCGCCTGGTCCGGCTCGTTTCCTGCAGCACGTAAAGTACGAGAAGAGTGAGTGGACAGCTCCACATGTCAGAAGTGTTGATCACTCACCTGAGCGTCAGCACGCCGCTTCTGAAGGTGCCCCGCCCGCATCACGAGGGTCTACGCCAGGGTCTCTACGCAGCTGTAAAACAGATCACAATCAATTTAACAGTCTGATCACGTGATTAGGACTCATTAGAATTAGATCATTCTCTACCACACTAGATTGCAATTCCATTCATTAAAGATATAAACACTACGATGGTAAACAACTTTGTACAATCTGATACTTAAAAGAAGAAAAAAAGTAGCATTATTGTAAATACACACCGTTATTGCTTGTTTAAAAATCTCAAGACAATTTCTGCTTCAACTTTGAGAGTTATAAAAGATGTTTTCCTCCTTGATCTGGCTCTAATTCAAAAACGAGACGCTCATCATTATAATAAATCAATTGAAGTGATTCCCCCTCAAACGTGAAGATCAAAGTCGGGAAACATTTGAAATGTACGACACTGAGGTGATGACTTACACAGCGTGCTGAACCAACACCGCACATTCACATTAGAGATCAGCCAAAAATAAAGAGTTTTAATGAGGTTACTGCAGGTTTTCTGGTTCAGTCCTCGGCGCTTTTCCTAAGTAGGACATCCAGCCTCCATCACAGAAGAAACGGCGTTACTCACATCCACCTCTGAGAAGTTAAAGCAGGAGCAGCAAACTGAGCTTCTCCTCAAGGTCAATTTCTAACCAGTGTCCCACTCAACAAGCCACAATCACAGACAAAGCCAGAAGAAGCAGAATCCAGTCCAGTCTGACCTTCGCGCATCCGCTAGAAAGCCGCGCACCTGCCCGAGACACGCGTGTGATGCTGGAAGGTCTGATCACATCCAGCACCTCCGTGGTCCATCTCAACGTTCAAGCAGAGCCGAGTCCCACACATCCACAAACCTGGAGGACAGAAGCTGCAGGAGATCCGTCCCAGCAGTCGGCCATGTTCTGCTCAGCGAGAGCGTGTTATAAAAGCTCCAGATGCGAGCGAGTCCCCGCAGAAAATACCTCACAGAGACGCTCATGCAGGATCAGAAATAGCAGCGGGGCCCAGAGAAGGTCTGAGTGAAGGGCCACGCCAGGGACGCTCCTGCAGCGCCACAGTCTCCTCACGGGATTCCACCCTACAAACAGCAGTGAAGCATGGATCCACGGCTTGTCTGTCAGGTCCACGTATGTAGTCAAAACAAATACATTTGCTGCATGTCGAGAATTTGTCACAATTTAATCTGCACGTCAAGAACTCGACACAATTTGCTGCATGTCGACAATTCTCTGCACGTCAATAATTCGCTGCATGTCGAGAACTCGCCACAATTCAAGTGCATGTCGAAAATTTCTTGCATGTCGAGAACTTGCTGCATGTTAAGAACTCGGCACAATTTGCTGCATGTCAATAATTTGCTGCATGTAAAGAATTTGCTGCATGTCGAAAACTCGCCACAAGTCGCTGCATGTCGAGAACCTTCTGCATGTCAACAATTCGCTGCATGTTGAGAACTCGCCACAATTCGCTGCATGTTGAGAACTCGCCACAATTCGCTGCATGTCGAAAATTTGTTGCATGTCGAGAACTTGCTGCATGTCAAGAATTCGCCACAATTTTCTGCATGCGAAGAACTTGTTGCATGTCGAGAATTTGCAACATGTCGAGAACTTGCTGCATGTCGAGAATTCGCCACAACTTTCTGCACGTCCAAAACTCGCTGAATGTGGAGAACTCACCAACAGTCAAGAGCATGTCGAGAACTCGCTGCATGTCGAGAAGTCGCCAAAATCTGCTGCACGTCGAGAAACACGCAACTGGCATGAGGAGAACTTGCAGCAGGTCAGAGACACGGCGCATGTGAAGGACTCCGACTATGACGAGGCGGTTCTGGCGGTTCCCTGGAGGTTCTGGTGTGAGGACGGCGTGTGATCTGAGACGGCGACACCGTATTAATAGAGACTCGACCTTCAGCGTGTCACATCCATCACCGTCCACGCCACAGCTGACACGCATGTTCTCCTCACAGGAAAACAGTGTGAGTGTGTGTGTGTACTGTACGAGTGTGACGTCACACGCCCGCGCTACTGTACACGTCACCGACGAGAGTTGCCATGACGACCACAGCACAGCCGCTCTTCATCGCTTTTGTCTCGATGAGGAGAAGCTTTCAACACACACACACGCACACACACACGCACACACACACACACACACACACACACACACTCCCGTTAGTCCACAAGCAGAAGGAATAAGCGGGTGATTAATTGACCTGCACGTGAGATCGCGGATTCTCCTCAGGTGACCGTGACCGTGACGGCGGAACCGGTAGCAGAACACAGACGCTGACCACCACACGTGTGACCGCCGCCGCCGCCGCCGGAGGGAAGATGGACGAGCCGCATCACGCCGGGACGTTTATTCATAGCCGCACTTATATAACGCACGCGCCGCTCTAATGTGTTTCCATGACTCTCTTCATTCACAGCGCCGGAGCACGCGCGCGCACGCTCCCGTTCACGCGCATGCGCACACGAGCCTGTAGCGCCGAACCGTCTTCAGTGACTGTAAAATATAAAACCAGAAAAAGAGTGTAAAGAGTATCGGACCGCCATACTTGAGTAAAAGTAGAGATACTTACTGTAAAAATTACTCCATTACAGTACAGATACTGTAAAAATTACTCCATTAAATTACTCCAGTACAGATACTTACTGTAAAAATAAAAAATTACTTCAAGTAACAAGTCACCCATTTCAAAAAGACTTGAGTCAAAGTAGCAAAGTATTCAATTTTAAAAGAACTTAAGTATGAAGTATTATATTCGTACTCAATATAGGCCCAAAAAAAAGAAATGTGAAAACAAACTATAGTTTTCTAATACAGAAACAGAATTTAACCTCAATGTTTGAAAAATGGTAGAACAAAGAAGATAAAAAGAACAAAAAGTCAGTCTCAACCATTTAAATTTGCAAGTAGATATAAAGCAAAATTCTGATTAGTAAAATATATTATATGTATTATATAAAGTTAAATATTATATAATAACATTTGTAAAACACACTCTTCCTCTTCTGAGTATTACAGGTGTAGTTTGAGTCGCTTCTCAAGTGATTAAGACGGTTTCTCTGCATTACAATTGTAGTGGAGTGAAAAGTACTGCTACTCAATCAGAAATGCAGTGTAGAGAGTAAAAGTTGCTTATATTTTTGATACTCTGTGAAAGTACGAAGTAGCCAAAAACATACTTAAGTAACGAAGTACATTTACTCGCATACCTTACACCCCTGTATAAAACCAACTTGTAAATACGACATTTGAAGGGATTGTTCTTCGCTTTCGCTGTTTGGCTTTATTTTGAGGCATTACTCTGTGTAAATGTTGAACTCTTACTGTGTAAATAGTCATTCAGCCAGACGCTCACGGAAAAACAGAAAAAAAGTTAAGATGACAAGATGATGAACGAGCGAAGGTGGATCTTTTCTGCGCCTCAGACATGGATTTTTTTTCCGCTGCGGGACAAATAAAGGCTTTTCCATTCAGTCACGTGATGGAGGGTCGCGACCTCTGTGTCGGCATCTGTAAACACTGACTGACAGGAGTCCATCACTCAGCATCAGCATCACTCTTTATTTCACACAAATCCCCAACAGCAGCCAAATTCATCATCACACCTACAAAACCACGTGTAGCGTAGAGAAGGCATCCAGAATAAAGAAATTAAAAAAAAGGGTTTTAAATGAGATTATGCAAGGCTTGTTGTAGATGTTTTTGGTCCAGAAGGTCTAAAGGCAGAAACGTTTCCCTGAGAATCAGACAGAGAACACGGGCTCGGGTTTCTTCATGTGCTCCGTTATTAAACTTCATCATCATCATCATCATTGGTCAAGCTGCACCGGTCAGTTTCACGGTCCAGGCCCAGGAGCAGGGCATCTGCCCGGGGCCCAGCTGAGGCAGGTGGACCCGGAGACCCGTGGGACTGATGGGATCCCAAGAGAGATCCGAGGAGCCCAGCAGCGCCACCTAGTGAGGAACAGGCATCAGCACCACACAGAGGTGGGCACGAGGGACTGGGAGGGCTCACCTGTGTTTTGGAGGCAGACACCACCGGGTCCGTGAGCACCAGACCTCCATCAGCGGGCCACGAGAAGAAGAACGCGTAGATGGCCTTCTCCTCGGCGTTAAACGTGTACCTGCGGGCAGTGTTCAGTTCGACAGAGATTTATTTTCAGTTTAGTTTTAGTCTCAATTTAGTCATCTAAATTTGTTTTAGTTTTAGTCTCATTTTAGTCGACTAAATACCACAGCTATTTAGTCAACTAAATTACAGTATATACTTAGTCAACAAAAATATACGTGCTATATATTCTAAATGTTTACTAACGTTGCTATATGTCTAAGGAAATTGACTACGTAGGTAACTATGAAAGATAAAAAAATATAAAAATTGATATACAAATATATACACAAAACACCTGATTGGTTCTCTTTGCCTTTGCACCCGCCTTTCGCCACAAGCTCGGATTATGATTGGACGTCGTCACGAAAGACATTTTTGTTTCGTTTTTATTCGCTGACGAAAGTGTCAAAAAATGTAGTTATAGTTTTCGTGCCTGAGCGGGAGTTTTAATATAGTTCTTGTTTAGTTGTCTTCAGGGAAAAAGTGTCGTTGACCAAGACGATGACGAAAATATTTTGTCAACGAAACTAACACTATCTGCAGGAGGCGGAGTGTCAGACGGGCGTGGCTGGGCAGCGTCTCACCAGACTCCCGGGGTGGCCGTGTCGTTCTGAACCCTCCAGGCCGAGCTATTGTAGATGCCCGCGCCGTTCACCCGCAGCCACGAGCCCATCTGACGCAGACGCTCCTCGAACACGGGGGCGATGCGACCGTCATGTGTGGGACCCACGTTCAGCAGCAGGTTCCCACCGCAGGACACCGTCTCCACCAGCGCCTGA
>MU204318.1:8491358-8505999 GCA_017309775.1 Paedocypris sp. Pulau Singkep | reverse complement strand
CTCTCTCTCTCTCTCTCTCTCTCTCTCTCTCTCTCTCACTCTCTCTCTCTCTCTCTCTCTCTCTCTCTCTCTCTCTCTCTCTCTCTCTCTCTCTCTCTCTCTCTCTCTCTCTCTCTCTCTCTCTCTCTCTCTCTCTCTCTCTCTCTCTCTCTCTCTCTCTCTCTCTCTCTCTCTCTCTCTCTCTCTCTCTCTCTCTCTCCGCAGGTGTGGAGAACGCTCTGCTCCACGCGTTTGACGGGAAGCCCTCGGTGGCGATGGAGGGAGTGAGAGCCGGCTACTTCTTCTCCATCCCGCCGTCTATCGTGCGGAGCGATCAGGTGAGCGGGCGTGGCTGGTGACGTGTCAGACGCTCACACTTCCTGTCGTGCGTGAGAAGCAGAAGCTGGTGAAGCTGGTGCCTCTGGAGAACATGTGTCTGGAGACGGACGCCCCCGCGCTGGGCCCGCTGAAGCAGGTGAGCACGCCTGCATCCGAGTACAAGTAGAAAGTAAAAAAGTAAAAGTTTGAGTAAAAGGTAGAGACAAACATACTTGAGTACAAGTACGAATAGTTACTGTAAAAAAAAAACCACGTAAAGGTAAAAAGTAAAAAAGTAAAAGTTTGAGTAAAAGGTAGAGACAAACATACTTGAGTACAAGTACGGATAGTTACTGTAAAAAAAAACCACGTAAAGGTAAAAAGTAAAAAAGTAAAAGTTTGAGTAAAAGGTAGAGACAAACATACTTGAGTAAAAGTACGGATAGTTACTGTAAACACTTCATTACATGCAACAGGTCACCAATTTCAAAAAGACTTGAGTAAAATTAGCAGCGTATCCAATTTTAAAAGCACTTGAGTATTTTACATGCACTAAACGCGGGAGATTTGAAAACAATCTTTTTATTCGCAAGGTTTCATTATATTATATAAGCTTACACTAGCATTGTAATGTCAGGGAAGATCCGTGTAGTTTAACTTGACAACATTTCACTTTCAATGAACATTAAATGGACTCTTATTACCTCAGTTGTATTCCGCAGATTTGACGATGAATTTCTAAAAGTTATTATTCTTATTATTTAACAACTTAATTTAATTATTAAATTAGTTAAATTAAATTATTTATAAATTAAATTATTTTGTTTCAGAGATTATTCAAAGTTTTTTCGATATTTCGCATGGCGACTTTGCGTTGGTCTTCAACTAAGAAAAGCGCTAAATAGACTTGAACTTATTTTGTTGGATCATTTCCCCGTTTCCTCGAGAAATTAACCGCGGTATAAATCGATGCCGGCTTGCCGCACTCAATCACAATGTAACGAGTAACAGTGAGTGTCCATTCAAATGTAGTGGAGTAAAAAGTACAGCTACTCCATCAGAAATTTAGTGGAGTAAAAGTTTATATAAGTGTTTATAGTTTTTATACTCAGTACATGTACAAGAGTAGCAGAAAAACATACTTAAAGTGAAGTAACAAAGTCTGTTTACTCAAGTACTTTACACCTGTGTGGAGTTGAGGTTATAAGCTGAGGTTTTTCCCTCCGCCTCAGACGTTTGAGTGACACACCTACTAATGAGATTGTTTGCTGCTTCGTGAATATTAAATACCTATTAAATACCTTAAGCTACATTTCAAAACTAAAGACCACGTGGTTAAGTTAATTTCCATTCTTATTCTTTGACATTTAGGTTCAGCTGTTTAATAATCACGAAGCATCAAACAATCTTATCACCTCAATCACTACGCTTGTAGTTTATTTAACCCTCTGTGTCACACAAGTAACAACATATTTTATTCATCATTTTAGTTTCATTCACTTAAAAGTGTCAAATGTAAAAAAAAAAACAACTCGTCGCAATTGCAATATTTTTCAGAAAAATCGCTTTTTATTTCATTGTGAAACTGTGCAGCTTGTGGTTGTGTGCAGGTGAGGAACGTGCCGAGCAACATCAGCATCAGCGCGGAGTACATCGCTCAGGTGAAGGGCGTGTCCCTGGAGACGGTGCGGGACGTCACCTCACACAACGCTCTCAGGCTTTTCCCCCGAGTCAGGAGCTGGATGAGAGCGTGTGAATGATCCACCAACCATCAGATATCAACGGAATAAAGATCGTGTGTGTGTGTGTGTGTGTCACTGTGAGTGGCACCGGAAATGGAAAAGCTCTTCACAAACCAGATGAAAGGACGTTTTCTTCTGTTGTTTCCTGAATAAGCGTCTTGCTGTTGTGAATGTGAACCAGTCGAGAAACAAACCCACGAGCTTTAGTGTGTCTGGTCTAATATATAATCCCATTCATTTATATAACCACACCCATATCAAAGTCAAATAATAATAATAATAATATGAGCATTTGTAAGGCGCTTTTCACAGTTTTATCTGTGTCAAAGTACACGTGTGAGTATGTAAGAGAAGTGTTGCTTTTTATTCATTTGATCGTCTGGATGTTGATGAAGTAAATGACTGTGATTATCACTATGACTATGACAAGACCAAATAAACTTTACATGAGCAAGTTATAGCATTATTAAAATAAGAATGGAATACTTTGCGGTTTTTTTTTTTATTGTTCGATGTTGCTTGATGCCTATTTAAGAAGAACGAGGTCTGATTGGCTGATTCGCTCAGCTCTGCTAGACGGACCAATCACGGCGTTTGATCACTGTTATTCCTCATTAATGTCACTAACAGTCGTTTTTAAATGCGTCTAGAACAAACCGTCTTTCCTTCCTAAGACAAAAGTTCAAACGATTTGAACAGGTTTTCTAATGTTTTTTTAATGTTGGCGTTTTGATGGCGGCTCTCGCGCGCCCCCGCGTGGCTGGTTTTAGCGACACTCACGGCGGCGGCTCTTTCACCGGACGCGTTTATTTGATTAGACGAACAGACGCGCGGCGGTTCGGTTCGGCTCGTCTCGTCTGGTCTGGTCTGGTCTGGTCTGGTCTGGACGCTTTTCCTCGTCGGTTCGAGTGTCGGCGATGGAGATGATCGCGGACTGATTCTCTCAGACTTATTCCTGCACCAAACAGTGAGGAACCGCATTTCGAGCTTCTAAACGCGTTTCATGCCTGAGTAAATGTTCAGAATCGTGAACAAATGTGGATTAAACGGACAATCCAGCTTCAGGAGAGAAGAGTGAAAGTCAAATCTACATTGAGCGGTGACGTGAGCGGCGTTACCCGGTTTCAGGTGCAGCGATTGAGCAATTATCTTCGGCTTTAATTGACCCGTTTCAAAGTTTGAAAAGTATTTAAATACTTAAAAAGTATTTTTTTTACTTTGAAACTGCTCCTGCTTGGCTTATTTGGTGTAATCATCATGTAAAGAAATATAACGATTCGGTTGACAAATTTGTAACACCACGCTACATGTTTACGTTACAACGTTTGGGTCACATTGACCCGTGTTAAAAGTAAAAAAATAAAAAAAACTACTTAAAAGTATTTTTTCACTTTGAAACTTCTCCTGCTTGACTTAGTGTAACCTACACTAAAAATGTTTCCGTTGAGATATTATGAATGAATGACTGAATTTATCCCACAAGGGGAAATTGTTTGCAGCAGCAACAGGAGGCGGTAACATAGAAACAGTAATGAATAACAAAAAACTTGAAAATGAAAGTAAAGAAACAAAATGTGCAAAGGCAAACAAAGAAGATACAATAAATAAATAAATGGTGCAAAAACAACAACAGTATATTTGTAACACCCGCTACATGTTTGTGTTACAATGATAATGTTCCTGTCAGTTACCCTTCAGACAAAATAGAAGCTAAAAATTTAAGAGTCAGAAAGATCAAATACTATTTCTTTGCAACAATGAGACATAACACACACACACACACACACACACACACACACACACACACACACACACACACACACACACTGTCTTGGGGAACGTTTTGGTTTCTGACACTTATATACATAATAAAAGTCCTCTGCGGTCAAGCTGACACGCGAACATTATTGATGCTGCTCTGAAATTAACATCATCATCATTTCATCATGATGATGAAATTAACGTTACCGGAGGATTAAAACGTGTAGACGAGAAGAACCATCCACAACTGAGTTCTCCTCTTCCCAGCAGGACCGAGGAGGAGAAATGTTCCTGCTGCGCGGCTTGACCCGGCTCCTGACCGGACGGGTGAGATCACGTGACCTCAGAAGCTGCTTCTGCTCCGTCCACCGAGATCACAAGCAGCGGGTAAAGCAGCGGGCACAGCTGGGGCGTGTCACCCTCTGACCTGTGTGTGTTCCAGCTGAGCGAGAGCTCTCGTGAGCAGAGGGTGCCCGTCACGCGCCTGGGCCGGCTGGTGAGCTTCGGAGGTGAGACGAGGACCACGCCCGTTCCTCTGCGAGGGCTAACGTGAGGGTGTGGCAGGTCTGGCTGTGGGACTCGGCCTGGGAGCCATCGCTGAAGCGGCGAAGAAGAGCCTCCTGAGGGGCGAGGAGGAGTCAGGTGGGGAGAGGGGTTCCTCAGGGCGGGGCTCTGGTGGGGCGAGGTGTTCCTCTGGGCGGGGTTCAGTCAGGTGGGAAGAAGGGTTCCTCAGGGTGGGGCTCAGTCAGGCGGGGCGAGGGGTTCCTCAGGGCGGGGCTCAGTCAGGTGGGGTGAGTAGTTCCTCAGGGTGGGGCTCAGTCAGGTGGGGCGAGGTGTCTCTCAGGGCGGGGCTCTGGTGGGGCGAGGTGTTCCTCAGGGCGGGGCTCAGTCAGGCGGGGCGAGGGGTTCCTCAGGGCGGGGCTCAGGTGGAGTGAGGTGTCTCTCAGGGCGGGGCTCAGTCAGGCGGGGCAAGGTGTCTCGCAGGGCGGGGCTCACTCAGGACGTCTCATGTGTTTCCCCTCAGGGCGGAGAAGGTCTGTGCTGGACTCCAACCCGTTTGTGTCGAAGGCCAACGCGGAGCGGATTGTGCGGACGCTGTGTAAAGTGCGAGGAGCTGCTCTGAAGCTGGGCCAGACACTCAGCATCCAGGGTGAGGAACGCTCCACAGGGCGAGAGATTACAGACTGACGCGCACACGCTTTCCTCCCCAGACGAGGCCTTCATCAACCCTCAGCTGGCCAAGATCTTCGACCGGGTCCGACACAGCGCAGACTTCATGCCCACCAAGCAAATGATGGTACACGCAGGGTGATGCCCCAGATCCACGAGAGCTTAACGTCCCGCTCCTGTAGAGGGCGCTGGAGGCGGAGCTGGGGCCGCGCTGGAGGGAGAAGGTGGAGAGCTTTGAGGAGCGTCCCTTCGCCGCCGCCTCCATCGGTCAGGTGCACCTGGCCCGGCTGAAGGACGGCAGGGAGGTCGCCATGAAGATCCAGGTGTGGGACGCTCGGGCTGAATGTTTGAGGGCCGAGGTTGAGTCTCGCTCCTGCTCCTCCCAGTATCCGGGCGTGGCCACGAGCATCAGGAGCGACGTGAACAACCTGATGGCCGTCCTCAGGCTCAGCAACACGCTCCCTGAAGGTGCGTCTGCCACGCCCCCGCCACCGCCACGCACCTGTCCATCGCCACGCCCGCTACCACACACCCGCCCATCACCCCGCCCACAGTCACGCCCCCGTCCACCGCCATGCCTCCGCCTATCACCACGCCCCTGCCCACAGCCACGCCCCCATCCACCGCCAGGCCCCTGCCCATCACCACGCCCTCGTCCACAGCCACGCCCCCGCCCACCACCCCACTCCCACTGATCACCACGCCCCCGTCCACAGCCACGCCCCCCCCGCTCACAGGTCTCTCCTCAGGCTTGTTCCCGGAGCATCTGATCGAGGTGATGAGCAGAGAACTGGCCCTGGAGTGCGACTACGTCCGAGAAGCCAACTGTGTCAGGAGGTTCAGGTGAGTTTGAGCGTGTGATGGAGTCGTGCTCCTGTGTTCCTCGTGCTCCTCGTGCTCCTCAGGGAGCTGCTGAAGGATCATCCCTTCTTCTACGTGCCACACGTGGTGGAGGAGCTGAGCGGCCGACACGTCCTCACCACCGAGCTGGTGTCAGGCTTCCCACTGGACCAGGCCGAGGAGCTTCCACAGGAGCTGCGCAACCAGGTGAGGAGCCTCCACACACTCGCACCACAAGTACTTGAGTCAATGTACTTTGTTACTTTACTTAAGTACGTTTTTGGCTATGTCGTACTTGTGCAAAGTATCAAAAATAGAAGCAACTTTTACTCTCTACTCCACTGCATTTCTGATTGAGTAGCAGTACTTTTCACTCATTTGAGTGGACACTTAACGTTACTCGTTACATCTTGATTGTGTGCGACAAATTCAGTAGTAATTTCTTTTAAAACTTTGCTACTTGACTCAAGTCTTTTTTATAGTGGTGACTTTTTTACTTGTTTTGGAGTAGCTTATACAGTACGTATCTGTACTTTTACTTAAGTATGTTTGTCTGTTACTCTTTACACCTCTGCTGGGGAAACCTGTTTCTGAGGAGACTGTGGTGTAAACTGTCAGTAACTAGACTTATGATAATATACGCTGGCTTAATCCGGGTATAAAGTGTGTTATAGCTCTGGTGAGGCGCCAGAAACCACAGACTAGTGTTATTGTAGAACTTTAACACACAAAAACACTGATTACATTCACAATTATATTTCTGCTAGAATTGAGGATTTTTAAAATAGGCATTTATTGTGCGATGATAACTAAGAGGCTCAGACACACGTCACTATATTAATCGCTGATAAATTGTCTGCGTCTGATCATCTGTGTCTCTGTGTAGATGCAAAACATCCTTCGTTTCTTTTTTTCTAGGACATCTATAAGACTGTGCCTGTTTATTTCTTTTGACTCTTTATCGGCTTGGGTTTCTTCATTTCTACACATGTTATGTTTTGTAATTTCAATACAATTTTAGAAATAATAAAAAGTTTCTTATAATCTAAAAGTATCTAATTAAAACAGACCATTATTATTAGATTTTTATTATTTATTATTATTATTATTAAAATATATAATTATTTTATTAATTTACAAAAAAAAGGACCAAACATTGTTGCAGTTTTTTTTGGAGAGTCGATACCTTTTTTCCAGTACATGTTCATGTCGTGTCTCTAAAGCTCAGTAATAAATAGCCAGAAACAGATAATGTCATCGAGTGAGTCTCAGCTACAGCTCCGACTGATTCATTCCGCATTAAAAAGCTTTTTTATTACATTTGTGGGGAAAATAAAGAAACGTTTGCATTTCCGAGACGGTAACTACGGGTGTAAACAGCTGGTTTCTCCTCCGTCCTCAGATCTGTGAGCAGATCCTGACGCTGTGTCTGCGAGAGCTCTTCGAGTTCCGCTACATGCAGACGGATCCCAACTGGTCCAACTTCTTCTGGGACCCTCAGCTTCAGAAGGTTCCTCAGGCGGCGGCTGCGGGTGGGCGGGGCTGCGGTGGGCGGGGCTGTGACGTGCTCTCCTGCTCTCCCTCAGGTCGCTCTTCTGGACTTCGGAGCCACTAGAGGATTCAACGCCAGCTTCACCGACGCCTACATCGAGGTACGTGTGTGTGTGTGTGTGTGTGTGTGTGAAGGGTTAACATGTGTGTGTGTGTGTGTGTGTGTGTGGAGCAGGTCATCAAGGCGGCGGCGCAGCGGGACAGACGGGCGGTGCTCCAGCGCTCCATCCACATGAGGTTTCTGACCGGGTTCGAGTCCAAGGTGAGTGGTCGCCGCCCCCTTTGAGGCGTGGCTGAGGTGGGTGTGGCCCGGCAGGCGATGGAGGAGGCGCACGTGGAGGCGGTGATGGTTCTCGGGGAGGCCTTCTCCTCACACCGGCCCTTCGACTTCGGCTCTCAGAGCACCACGCAGCGCATCCACGCCCTGATCCCCGTCATGCTGAGGGAGCGGCTGACTCCGCCCCCAGAGGAGACCTATTCGCTGCACCGCAAGATGGGCGGGTCCTTCCTCATCTGCTCCCGCCTCAAGGCTCGGATCAGCTGCAAGAAGATGTTTGACGAGGCGTACGAGAAGTACTGGAGGAGGAGGAGCCTAGAGCCGGAGCAGAGTGCCACGCCCGGCCCCTGATGGCGCTCTCTTCACTTTGATGGTTTTTTTTTCAGAAGGTGTTTAATAAATGTTGAATAATATGTGGGACAGGTTTGCTGAGTGTGTACAGAACTGTGTGTGTGTGTGTGTGAGATGAAAGCAAAACATCGACATTGTTTTCCATTTCTTTTTTCCAGGAAATCTATAAGATTGTGCCAGTTTATTTCTTTTGACTCTTTATTTTGACACTTTCATGTTCCAGCCTAGTTATGTTTTGTAATTTCAATACAATTTTAGATATAATGAAAAGTTTCTCATAATCTAAAATGATCCAATTAAAACGGACCATTATTAGATTTTTATTATTAGTATTTTTAATTAAAAAAAAAAAAAAAAGGACCAAACATTGTTGCAGAGTCGATACATTTTTTCCAGTACTTGTTCATGTCGTGTCTCTAAAGCTCATTAACAAATTGTAGTAATTATTTACAGTGTGTTTGGCATGTAGATAATCCTAGTGTTCAGTAGAGTGTAAAATAATATGATAGAAATCAACTAGAATAAGATATTTTGAGCTTCTGGTAGTTTATGCTACTAGACACCAGAACTCCAGTTCCAATAAGACAGTCAATATTGCAGCATTTAAAGATTTCACACCCCAAAATAGCCACAAGGTGTTTAATAAATGTTGAATAAAATGTCAGACAGGTTTGCTGAGTGTGTTCAGAACTGTGTGTGTGTGACGGACGTACATCGCTGTCATCAAGCCTCACACGCCCTCCTCCAGAACTCTACAGTTTATTAGTAAAAATAATGAAAACACACGTGGAAAAATCAGCAAAAAGTACAAAAACTGTGATTATTGCGTCTGTCCTCTGAAAAACTGTCTGTTCTTCGAGTGACAGCTACAGACAGGCCTCACACTGGGAAGCTCCTCCTCCTCACCCGCTGACCTCATCACGCAGGGGTCAGGAGGTCAGGAGATGCTGCCTGTCTTCTTCATGGTGAGGAGAGCGTGGTGGAGCGGACTCTCCAGCAGCAGCAGCCGGTTCTTCCTCCACTCGTCAGACTCTGGGAGAAGCTCATCAGCTGCGGGGGAGAAGAGGAAGCGTCAGCGTGAGCACACACACACACACACACACACACACACCGCTGCTCTGGATGGTGACGTGTGTGGGCAGACTCCGCCCGAGCTCTCTGTACTCCAGTGAACACAGCACGGCCGTCAGCTTCTCTCCTCCGCTCCTGCACATCAGCACCAGGGTGTTGCACAGCTGGTTGCTCTCCATCACCTCCACACACTCCACCAGCTCCTGCACACACAGTCTTACATAGCTTTAATATTGAATAACTTACATCTTATAACTGAAGACAATATTAATCTTATATAAAACTCAATACATTTGTCTTGACTTTTATTCTTCTCTGCGTGTGTGCGGTGAAGATTTTCCTACAGGATATTTTGATCCTGACATAAATCTAAATCCAGTAATCGCCACGTCTGTCTCCGATCTCAGTCTCAGTCTTATCGAGAGCAAGGACAGGCCGAGCTTGGAGCTTAAATCTGTGCCAAAGGTTAAGAAACTTTTAAACTAAGAAATCCTGACAGTTGTTTGATTATTTATATTAATACTGTTATGATAATTGATAACTGATAATTCTTTTACAGATTTACATAGTGTGCTTTGAGACAGTTAAAACTGTGAAAAGCTTCTTAAAAGTAACTCAGAACTTGAACTCATTACTTATATTAATTTATGATTGACCAAAGATAATATTCAGAATATAAAAACGTATAATTAGTGTTTAATAATGTTATTCTCATTCTCCTCACGTTGAGACCGCTGAAGGCCGAGTGGAGACCTGTTACGTGTCATATGTGTGTCACCATGGCAACGTCTATCTATGTTCTGATTAATGCCTCGTGCTTCTGTCCTCTGACACGTCTCGCATTCTGCTGATAGTCACGTGATATATGACGTCATTCAGGGTATAAAAGATCATTTAGGCATTACTCCTGGATCTAGTTTCTGAACAACTGCCCTCGACAGAGACCTGCACCACCTCGGCCATCAGATGAAACATCTGACTGACAAACTATTATGATGAAGCCTTCACAAGAAAGATAACAAGGGCGTGACCCTGAACGACCCCTGTCCGTGTGGCCCCGCCCTCTGACCTACCCTGACCAGGGCGAGCTGCCGCCTCCGGCCCACCAGCGCGTTCAGGCTCCGGCTGAGGCTCTCCAGGCAGGCCTTGAGGTCCTTCTGCAGCGTGTGTGCGGTCAGGCTCTCCAGGGGGAAGTACGGGGGCAGGTTGTGGCGAGAGATCTTCAGCGAGCGCGTCAGCTCCAGCTCCAGCGTGTAGGTGTCCTGGTAGACGCCCTGGAAGGCCGTGTGAAACCTCAGGAGGCGGATCTTCCCGTCGTCACGCTCCTGCAGGTCGTATCCGCCTGAGAGAAGCAGAGGAGCCGTGAGATGTTCTAACCGTGTTCATCTTGACTGATGAGGTTTTTAATTTAGTTTGTCGTAGTCTTTTGACTAAAACTCGGTTTAGTTTTGTCCCCATTTAGTCGTTTTATATTTGTTTTAGTTTTAGTCTAATTTTAGTCGACTAAATTACAGTATAGATTTAGTAAACACAAGTATTATATATTTTAAATGCTCCCGCCTTTCGCCACAAGCTCGCATTATAATTGGACGTCGTCACGAAAGGCATTTTTGTTTCGTTTTTAATCGCTGACGAAAGTGTCAATAAATGTAGTTCTAGTTTTCGTCCCTGAGCGGGAGGTTTAATATAGTTCTCGTTTCGTTTTCGTCAGGGAAATGTGTAATTGACGAAGACGATGACAAAATATTTTGTCAATGAAGGTAACAGTGGTGTGTAAGCACCGATCAGGAGATGACCGCGGCGAAGGTCCTTCAGCTGCAGAAGCCACGCCTCCAGCGAGCTCTTCTGAAGCTCCGCCTCTCCGTCCTCTAGCGCCAGACCGTGGTGGAGTTTGTCCTTCAGCATCTGCGGCAGAAGCAGAGAGAGAGAGAGAGAGAGCGAGTGATCCTGACACGCCCCTGAGTCTGAAGAGCGTCTCCTCACCTGGAGGGCGAGCAGCTGCTGCTGGAGTCGCTCTCTTCTGGACCGCAGGGTTAGGATGGTGATGCGGAGCACCCGACACCTCTCAGCATCCTCACACGCTGCTCGCTGCTGACCCTCCTTCTCTAAAGACACCAGCTGCTCCAGAACACCTGAAGCTCAAGGGCAAATCTATTTATACAGCGCTTTATCTTACAAAAACACCAGGAGGCATTGCAAACACACCAACGTCTGTCTGTCGGGGAAATTTACAACTAGGGTCACCACTTTAATTACCCAAAACAAGGGATGCTTACTCAGGGGGCGGGGCGTTTCGGGTGGGCGGGGCTAAAACGAAATCACTTTCATGTAAAATATATTTTCAGGAAAGTATGAACACTGAAACATTAAAAGAAACCGTCTTTAATAGAAATACAGTAAGTATTTGTCTTTTACAACTCGACAGACGTCTCTAACGAAAATCTTATTTTATTGGGTGGCTGAAATGTTTTTTGCAGCTATCCAGACATGGAAACGGCACATGCAGAAAACAGCTACAAACATTAGCTAGTAAAGTTTTTATGTAGACTATTTCCAATTTAAAAATATAGAAAGTTGCAATTTACCAGTTTATTTTCTTTATATGGGCATTATGTATAAATTAATGTTAATGATGACGTTGAGTTTTACACAAACAAAAGTAGAAAAGGAGCATGTTCACATAATGCCAGAGGGATGAAAAGAATAGAATGGAATAGAATAGAATACCTTTATTGTCATTACATGAGACGAATAAAAATACGGGACAAAACTCGTCACGTATTGATTCAAAACGGGACACGCAATTACAATCGGAAATACGGGACGATTCTGTATTTCACGCCATAAAAACACAACAACAGTGCTGAGTCTAGCGTGTTAGCCAAATACAAACGAACAAACAGACAAAACTAAAGTGTTTACTTTGTTCCGACGCTTCCATCCGGTTGTCCACTCCTTCCAGAATGTGACGTTTGGCGGCTTTTATTCTTCCCTCAGCTCGCCGGTAAAACTACTGCTGATCGATCGGTTCGAAATCTGGCGCGCCCTGCGTCAAAACCGGAAGCGGATGTAAACAGCAAGCGTTGTTACGCGTCATCACTGCGCGCCGCCTGCGCAGCCGCGACATCTGTTCCGCGTGAGACTCAACTTTCTCTCACTGGTTCGGGGTTCGGACTGGTTTGTGCTGGACGGGAGTGTGTGTGTGTGTGTGTGTGTGTGTGTGTGTGTCCAGACTCTGACTCTCCTGCATGTTTCTGCAGACCTGGAGGAAACTAGTGATGAGAAGTTCGAATCGATTCTTAAACTGATTCGAATCTTAATTTTCGAACCGTAAAGTGAACGAATCATTTGGAGATTCGGTCATTTCGTTCACGTCCAGTAGGGGGCGCTGTAAAGGTGGTCTCGGTCTAAAACAATAGTGAGGGATCCATTTGAAGGAATCACGCACGAATTGGAGTAATGGTCGTTCACGAATCGTTCACTGAGGAGAGCCGTTCATTCCGAGTGATGTAAAAGATTCGTTCATTTTGAACTAATCATTCACGAACGACACATCACGAACCACGCACAGACACAGAGACAGACAGATAGATAAGACTTTATTAATCTCACTGAGGGACATTTTTGTGTTTCAGCAGCAGCGAAAAACAGAAAAAAAAGAAGTTTTTTTAACAGAAACGAAAGGGAGGATTTAAATGACAGCAGTGAAGGCAAAGATGCAAACAGCAAGGAGAACACAAGCAAGAAACGACAATAAATAGGTTGTGCAGAAAACCGGGCGTGGCACTCGCACCTCGAGCACCTGCTGGTTCCATCATTTGCTCCGCAGTGGTTGTGATGGTCACTGATGACCTGACCTGAAGCCCCGCCTACTTCAGCACGCTGGACCACAGCTCCTGTCTTTTCTCTTTTCTGTTCCCGCTCTTGACCAGCAGGCGCACGACACAGTCTCACATCAGAAATCAAACGAATCCTCAAGCACTAGAAAACCTGAAGAGTTTCCAGAAGGTGACGTCACAGGGAAGTGTGGCGCAGAAGGATTTGCCTGGTAAAGCGGCGGTTGGCGTTTTGCATGATGTTTATCACTAATCATCACATAAAATATATAACGTTCACGTATATATAACACGCTACATGTTTATATTACAAAGATACTGTGTGTGTGTGTGTGTGTGTGTGTGTGAGAGAGAGAGAGAGACAGTGGTGTATTCGGTCTCATTGTTGCAAAGAAACACATTGATCTTTCTGACTCTTTATCTTCTATTTTGTCTTTAGTATATTTTGTCCGAATATTATCATTGTAACACAAACATGTAGCAGTCGTTACAAATATGTCAACTGAAACATTTTTAGATTTTATATGTAGATTAAACTAACTAGGACAAGCAGGACACGTTTCAAATTGAAAGAATACAAATTTTCAGAGTATTATTTTTTAACACGGGCAGAGGTGTAAAGTACTTGAGTAAATGTACTTTGTTAATTTACGTACTTAAGTATGTTTTTGGCTACTTCACACCTGTACTGAGTATAAAAAAATATAAGCAACTTTTACTCTCTACTCCACTGCATTAGTGATTGAGTAACTGTACTTTTCACTCCACTACATTTGAATGGACACTTACCGTTACTCGTTACATCTTGATTGTGTGCGACAAACCATAATCGGTTTTTACCGCGGTTAATCTCTTGGGCGAACGAGGTGATTTCGCCATCTGTAGCCTGCTGAAGATACTGGAAGCTGATTGTGAAGTCGAAACCACGTGAACGTGAATTTTATTATTTTATTTTGCACATTTGAGTTTGATCGAGACTGACTTTTTGTTCTTTATTGAATTTGTTTTACCACTTTTGAAACATGCAGGTGTTAAATTGAGTTTCTGTATTAGAACATAAAATCTCATTAATAGAGCTTTTTACACATTTCTTTGTTTTTTTTTTTTTTTGCCTTATTTTAGTACGAGTAAAATACTAAAGTTCTTTTAAAATTCGATACTTTGCTACTTTGACTCAAATCTTTTTCACAGTGGTGACTTTTTACTTGTATTGGAGTAACTTCTACAGTACGTATCTGTACTTTTACTCAAGTATGGTGGTCTGGTTCTTCTTACACCTCTAACACGGGTCACTTTGATACATAATAGGAGGAATAACTGTTTCTTCGATGCCACACACACCAGCACCAGAAGTCATTTGAAAGTGTAATGATCTCAAACTGACACTCTTTCCTTCTAATCAAATCAGATGCAAAGTGGCGCAGAACTGAAGTGAAGAAACGCTGCTGGACACACCATCTGCTTTATGCAAAGTTGACCAGTGACGTGCGCACACACCTCCGAGAGCTCAGGTGAGAAGACAGTGTGAGCGAGCGGCAGGATGAAGCTGTGTGGTGGACTTCTTCTTCTTCTTCTTCTTCTGTGTCTGGTGAGTGGAGCGTCTCCTCGGGGCGTGTGAGGCTGTGTGGTGGACTTCTTCTTCTTCTGGTGAGTCTGAGCGTCTTCTTTCTCCCTCAGGTGTCTGGAGCAGGTAACTGGAGCAGTGCCGTCTTCTCCTCGCTCTGCTCCTCGCCAGACTGACGGAC
>MU204318.1:8477692-8490192 GCA_017309775.1 Paedocypris sp. Pulau Singkep | reverse complement strand
GCTACCAGAAGCAGTCGGTTTACTACACCGCCAGCGCCGTGCTGGACGTGGCTCTCCTGCCCACCATCCAGAGCCTGAGTGACCCTCAGTTCCCCGACTGCAGATCAGCCGGCCCCAGCAGCAGCGTGAGCGTGAGCGTCTCCTGCCGGATCCCTCAGAGCAGCGAGAACTACACGGTGACCTGGTCCGGGGCCACGCCCTCCTCTCAGGGTCCAGGTGAGATGTCCAGAGGGTCCAGAGACGGTTCTGACCCGTGTCGTCCGCTCTAGTCCAGACCGGCAGCTTCTTGACCTACACGGCGCAGACGCTGGTCAGCTGTTCCTCCCCGATGGTGATGGTCTACTGCACCTTCACCAACAGCAGATCCCTGCACAAGGCCAACGCCTCCAACCCCGTGCAGATCCCCGTCATCAACGGTGCGTCGCCAATGCAGTTCACACACATCTAGAGAGGGTTAGAGTGCGTGTAGCAATCATAGGGATGGGACGGGACAGGTGTCTAGAGCAGGGGTTCTTAACCTTGTTGACCTCAGAACTCAAAAGTGTCCCACGGCCCATTAACACAAACACTGTTTCAGCCAACACAAGTCACGGGTCAGGCTAATGCACATGTAGCCCTTTTGTTCACTCCATGGCTTTCCAACGACTTTTGGATGTTTGGTTTCTAGTTGTCGCCTTCATTTCGAAGGCTCCGCCCACACGCAACACACCGGGCTCTGCTGGGCTCCTGGAATCAGATTAGTGGCAAAAATATGCTTGACATCTTCGGTTTTTTCCCCCTCGCTTGCAATCTTTGCAATCGTTTTTGTATTTTTTTTTATTCATTTTCTGTCATTTCAGATTTTTTCTTCCACTTTTTGCACACACAAAAAAAAAAGATTGCAGGTGAAAAAATTCCAAAACGAAAAAGTGATACTTTTCATTGAAACTCACGTTTGATAGTCCTGCCATATAGCTAATAATATAATTGTATAGAGGCTGTAACTTGCGTCTTAATTTGTTCGTTGTAAGAACATCTTCAGTCAACAGGCTGTAAAGTCACACTACTGACATTTTTCTGCGGGCCACTAGGTGGTGCTCAGGTCCGATAATGGGCCACGCCCCACTGGTAAAGAATCCCTGATCTAGAGTGTGTGGTCAGGTGGTAGTGAAAAAATAATTTCTGTCAGGTAATAACCCAGAGCGGGTAAATGGAGTGTGAGGGTGCTGTGTTGCAGCTGGCTCCTCAGTGTGCCCGGCTGACAGCGTGTGGCCCATCAGCAAGGCGGGCTTCACGGCCGTTCAGTTCTGCGCTGGCAATGCCGTGGGTCAGAACAGCCGGTGGTGCTCGGCTCAGGGATGGCAGCCGGCCTTGATGTACTGCGTGAACAACGACCTGGTCAACATTCAGAACTTTGTGCAGGTACAAACGCTATCGGCTCAGCAGTTCCAACCCGGACCGGAGCTTGTTCCTCAAATCTCCACAGGAAATAGACAAAGGCCTCGGGTTTATCAAGGACAACGCCACCAGCATTTTCAGCAGCTTGAAGCAGTCCACGTCCGTGACGAGCTTCAGCGCCTTCGCCAACATCGACACGTCGGTGAAGATTCTGCAAACCATCAACAACGTGTCCGTGCGCCAGTCCAACACCTGGGACGATTCCATCATGCCGGTAGGGTTGTTCTCTCCATCGCTGCCTTTACGTGTGAAGACGTCGACGTCCGTTTCAAGCTCTTAGGAATCCAGACATCTCAGCACTAATCATCTCTTCTCTCTGTCATTGGCTTCTCTCTGCTGTTTATTTCAGGACTTCGTGAGCTCCGCGAGCAACCTCTTCAACAACACGGCGTCCTGGCAAAACCCCGCAAACCCCAACAACAGCTCACTGCCCGTAACCTACCTGGAGACCATTGAGAGCATGATGATGTCCAGCAAGTTCTCCTCAGGCCTGCTACACGTGGAGGAGAACGCGGCGTTTCAGCTCTGCGACGACTGCACGACCTTCGGCGTGACGGTCAACGTGTCCGGCGGCAACTCCGCCGCGGTCAACGTCTTCGGATTCCGCAATCTTGCTGCACTTCTGCCCAACGCCGTGGACAACTCCAGCGCGATCTCCAACGCAACCATCTTGTCAATCACACGCTCAGGCAGCCCAAACTCTACTGAGAGCGACCAGACCTACACCATGAGCTTCGACTTCTCCAATCAGCGGCTTCCCAATCACGAGATGTACTGCGTCTTCTGGGACACGTCTGTGAACCAGTGGTCAACCTCTGGGTGCAGGTGGGGCGGCGCCAGCAACCCGAAGCAGTGCGTCTGCAGCCACAACTCTGCGTTTACCATCTTGATGTCCGGGAAGGCGGAGACCATTCCCTACGTGGACGAAATCACCTACGCGGGGCTGGGAGTCTCGGCGGTGTCTCTTCTGCTGTGCTTGCTGGTGGAGTATCTGGTGTGGGACTCGGTGGTGAAGTCAAACATATCCAGTTTCCGTCACGTGGCGCTGGTGAACATCTCCCTGTGCTTGCTGCTAGCGCACGGCGGGGTCTTGGCCTCCATGAACCCACAGAACATTCCCAACTTTTGCTTGTTCCTCACCGTGGAGAAGCATTTCTTCTTCCTGGCCGTGTTTTTCTGGATGCTGAGCTTGAGCTTCTTACTCCTCCACCAAATAATTTTCGTCTTTGACCGTCTGCGCAAAAAGATGTTCCTGGGCTTGTCCTTCACCGTTGGTTACATCTGTCCGTTGCTCGACGTAGTCTTGACCGTCATCTACTTTGGAAACGGTGCGGCCCATTCCTACTACTCCACCGATACTTGCTGGCTGATTTATGACGGTGTGTTGAGAGGCTCCATCTTTAGTTTCGTGCTTCCTGTTGGCATAATCGTGTTCATAAATCTGTTCACGCTGTTCGTGGTGATCACGAAGATCGTGACTCCCAGCATGTCAGAGGCCAAGGCCAAGGACGAAAAGGACGTGGCCAGGAGTGTCATCAAGACCATCGTCTTCCTATGTCCCATCCTCGGAGTCACTTGGATCCTGGGTCTGTTTGTGACGATCCTGGACCTTACGACCAAGCCTTGGGCCCAAATCGTGAATTATTCCTTCACCGTCCTCAACTCACTGCAGGTGAGAGACGAAGGTCGGCGCCGTGTCAAAGCCTGAATCAAACGTCAGCTTGTGTTCCCATGCAGGGCTTCTTCATATTCCTGACCAACTGCTTTGGAGAAAAAAAGGTAATTCAGGGAAGAAACCTTCAGTAGATCACGAGGCTCGCGACACAAAGGCTGTTGGTTCCGCTCCTAGCTTTCTCTTCAGACTTGTCAATCTTAACTGCCGTGTTGATTTCCTTTGCAGACTCGTGACGCTCTGCTCAAGCGTTTCACAGCCAAGGTTGGACAGACATCTTCCACTCGTTCTGTACTGCAGAAACACAGTTGTGTAATAATTCTTTTGTCTCTTACTAGAAGTCTGAGAACTCCAAAAGTGAAAGATCCTCGACGTCCTCTTCAGTGAAGAAGCAGTGATCCGACAGATGTACGGTGAGAAACATCGTGTTTTGTACGTCACATTTTGTGTTTTTATCTCTCCAAATCTCCGTTAAAGGACGGACGCCGCCATTTTCAACAACACGGAGAGAAAGTCCACATGCTTGCTACATTCATGAAGTCTTGTACAGTATAAATGTGTGTCTGTTATTAATTCAACAAGTTTATTGTAATAAAACAAGATTAATGAAAAACACGAGCCGTACAGTGATGATCATGGGTAAGGTTTATTTTCACACAAAGAAAGACAAGTCACAGAGCCGTCAAGGTTTGGAAAGGCAAATATTGCTCCGTCTCCATCTGCAGTTTCCTGTTCTGCAGAAAAAACCCAATCAGATCAAACACAAGTCAGTCACCTCATGCCAACACAAACGGAACGAGTGGTAAAAGCCTTTTCTTACAGAAGAAAAAAATAAAAGTCCCGCTCATTTGTAGACACACTTCAGCGAGCCACACGAGTCTTCAGTGCCAAACTAAACGATGGTGAGAAAGATTCACTAGTTGCTTAATTTATTAAAATAAATAAAAATTAAACCATGAATAAACAACAGCAGAGAGAAAAACCCAAATGGTACCATTTGATTTTCTAAAGCGGGCACCCAATCTCCACTTTGCTTCACACTGGAGGGCAAATCTGTCGAGAGAAGCAGAACAGAACATGAATGAAGATGAGACAGGTGTTCCAGACATTTTGTTCCTAACTCACCCTTGTCAGATCCTCCGTTTTCCTCCGTCCGTGTCTGCTCAGCCGAAGCATCCGAGTCAAGCTCTTGACAGTTTGCCTCAGAGTCTGTTTTAGTAGAACCGTTAGGAACTTGGGAATGGGCTACAAACACGTCTGCGCCCTCGTGGGCATCACCGTTCTCCTCACAGGGTTCCGTCACGCTGGCATCATGCGGAACGCACATCCAGTACTTCTTCATGAGCTCATTCACGTCCGATTGCTCCGTTTCCACAGTAACCGAATATAAAGGGCTGTGGGAGTCCTCACCGTGTCCAATACTCTGAATGGAGACCTTCAGGGCTTTATTGACTAGAAAATGATAGAAGTGATCAGCAGCGTCGCTGGTCCACGTCCCTTCTGAGGGTCTGAATCCTGCTAACCTGCAGAGAAAAGCTTGAGTAGGACTCAGCAGCATCGCAGCAGGAATGGCCTTACAAGAGGAAGAGCTTTGGTCGATATCAGACTCGTTTCCATAGTCCACAAAAACAACACGGAGCGAGTTGGAGCTTTTTTCAAGAACCTGAGCTCGATACCATAGCTGATCTTCAGAGAACCGGGCCAGACACGGGCTCCCAAGATCCGAATCCTTCACATCCATTGGTTTTGTCTCACTAGAGTTTCCATATTCCTGAGCAGTGCGGCTGATCTGCTCAAGCTCCTCCGAATTGTCAAACTGGCACCAGAAAAAAGTGGGGTCGACAATCGACGATGCAAATGCCTCTACGGTTTCCCCCAAAACCAGTTCTGGATTGTGAAAGTGCTGCGGAAACATCTCATTCACTGGAGAATCTTCCATCTCAGTTAACGGTTGCTCTGTAGCTTTCGGAGTTTGCAAAGAATCCCTTTCTGAACACCCATTGGTTTCACTCAGGGAATCTAGAGCGCTGCTACTGGACGTCATCTCCACCAGCCAAGTGCCATTCTCTTCTTTGATAAATTGGCAGGAATGAGATTTCTCCGACACTTCACCAAATTTCAGTTTGAAGAGCAACAGCTCCTCTTCTTCCTTCAGGCCCTGGCTCAGTTTTAATAGGTCCGGGCAGTGGCAACAGCGAAGGCTGAACCTCGGAAATGACAAAAGCTGCTGATCAAGTCTAGCGATGTTACAAGGAAAAACAGCAGCTTCGTTTCCGAAATCTATGAACTCCACCAGGACAGATTTGTCTTCAGTTGTGCCTTTCACAGCTGCTCGGTACCAAGAGTTGTGTTCGGAAAACAAGGCTTTAACTAAACTTCCTGGGGTTAAGTTGCTTATTTGAATCTCAGACTTCTCAGAAGACTGCGTAGGATTTAATAGTTCTGTCAGAGAAAACAGCTTATTTTTCTCATCTGCAAGTTGAACAAAAAAGTTTGTGAAGCTGTTAACGTGAGAAATGTGAACTCTGGACACCAAGCCTGGTTTTACCGCACACGGAAGGAGATCTTTGGCTTGAGGTAAACAAGTGGATAGTTGGCAAGGAAGAGTTACAGTGAAGTCTGCACCTGAATCTTGGTGCGATTCATGGTTTACAACTTGAGCGTCAGAAGTTGGTTTCAGATGTTGATGTGTTTCTTGATGATTCTCACTTGAGGCTTGAGGGTTTGGGTTCCAGCAGTCCTCTTTCATAATTTCGTTAACAACAAGCCCCTTGCATTCAACAAGGACACGGTGCTGTGGACAGTTTTTCAAGTCGGGGGACATTTCCTTATTCTGAATAGTCACTTTTAAAGGTTCATCCACCAAAAGCTCGAAAAACTTGTCATTTGATGAGTCACTCAAAGTGTCTGCGCTTTCTAACTGACAAAGGAATGCTTGTGGTGGAGCCTCCAGAAGACCACAAGGCAGAGTCCTGACAGAGTTCAGCTCGACGTCAGACTCGTTTCCATAGTCTATGAAAAGAACGGAGACCGTATCAGCAAACGAACGGACAACTTGTGAACGGTACCACAGCTGGTCTGAAAAGCGTGCCAGGCATGGAAACCCTTGGCACAATTGAACTGGTTGAACTGCTTTTGCTTCAGAGGAGTTTCCATGTTCTTGTACAATTAGAGAGATTCGATCAAGTTCCTCTGTGTCTTTGAACTGGCACCAGAAATAACTTGGTCCAACAATGGATGAAGCATATGCTTCTACTATTTGTCCTTCAGTTACACTAGGTTCTTTAAACGCAAGACCTCGCACATCATCACTGCTGGGCATTTGGGCTTTTGTTTGAGAAGCTGCTTCCCCTGTAAACAAGGGTCCTACCAATTCCCGGCCCTGGTCCTCTAAACTGACCAACCACGAGGACGCTTCCTCTCTGGAAAACTTGCAAGTGATCGTCTTCTCGCCATTTTCACCTGCTGCCTTCTTGAAAGCCACGATTTCCTCTTCGCTCCAATCTCTTCCCGGATGATCAAGCTTGCAGTGAATGCTCTGCCTGGGCATGTTCAGGAACTGCTTCCCGAGTTGTCTAATTTGCAGAACGATGAGCGTCGCTTCATTCCCAAAGTCAATGAACTGCACGGTAATCTTCTTGCCATCTTTGTTGAGAACAACAGCACGATACCAGGATCCATCTGCAGGATATTCAGCTTTCACTACATCCCCAGGCTCCAGCAGGCTAGGCTCAACCTGAGCGTCACTGAGTTGGGCAGAATTCAGCTCGGTGAGAAGAGCACATATGTTTTCTTCTTCACTAGCAAGCTGTACAAAGAAACTCGAGGGACTGTTGCAGTGTGAAACATAAACCTCAGAAACAGAACTTGCCTCCAAAACTCTTACAGGAAGATTAGAAAGTTTTGGATAGCAACTTATTGCTCGTCTTGGCCTATCCTTTTTTAGTCCAGACAGCTCTGGCCTAGCCTTAAAGTTCACAGCCTTAGTACTATTAGTGGGGAGGGAGTGCAAATCGTTTTCAAATGCATGTTGTTCAGGTTTCTGTAGGTGCCTGGAGACCTCAGATGCTTTGAGCGTGGAATTGTTCTCACCCGTCCCCCGTTGAGACTCCTTGCCTCCTACAGGCACATGGCGCGGTCGAATCTGAACAGCAGCTTGTGCAGAGAAACTTGCGCCCTTTCTTTTAGTCTTGTTCCATTGATCTTTTATCATCAGGTTGAGGTTTGTGTTTTTGTCGTACATCTCCACAGACACTTTTCCTTCAGATATTTTCTTCACAGTTACCGTAAACATGCGGTCCAGGGTGTAGTTTGAAAACCAAGAGTTAAGGTCTTCTGAACCTGGTAATGATGCGTCGAAAAGTTCAAACTGAACAACTTGAATGGGAATAGCTGCAATCCCACTAGACTTGTGAGGGAAGGGACGAATGTCAGATTTATCCAGGACCAACTGGTCACCGTAATCTACAAAGTGGACGAGGGTACGTGGAGAAGTGGATTCAATCCGAGCTCTGTGCCACTGCCCGTCTACATATTTCGCGAGGCACATCATCTTCGGACGAACTGAACTTATAGTTTGTGGTCCTTTGCGACACAGTTGTTGAATATCTTTAGTCATTTGTTCAAGTGTAGCCAAATTCTTGTGAAGATGGCCATAGAATCGGGTAACACTTTGCACACAGGTTATTAGAACCTTTGTTTTTGAGCCCACTTCGATGCCAGGGTATGAAACCACTAATGCGTCCTCGCCGTCGGTTTGGGGCAATTTCTCAACTCTGGAAGAGCCACGCACAATGTCTTCAGAGCGCATCGTTTTGGAAGAATGCGCAGGAACGTCACAGTCTCGCAGATGCTTGGACATGACCTTGTTCAGAGTGACGAGAGTTTGGTCTACACAACAATTATCCGTCACTGATGAACCGTCGTCTCTACGGGCAAAGGCGTGGTTCACATTCAAGCCGTCCTTGCCGTAGAGCGTTACACAGGAGACACCCTCACACCTGTGATCGTGCTCAAATTGTGCAACCAAGACTTGATTGTCCAGGAGGGATTTCAGATAATCGATCTGATCTGTTCTCCATCCGATGTCTTTGTCATCGACTCCTTTCAAGTGGCAAGCGTATGTGACCAGGGGCAAACGGAAGAACCTGGCAGCTAGAGGTCTGATGTTGCACGGCTTCACAAAATCTCCAATTCCGTAGTCGACGTGGAACACCTTGACTATGTCCGAGAGGGTGTTCTGCTGGAGTAGAGACCTGTACCACTTGCCATCACTACCTCTGGATGCGCACGGAAGCCCGTCACGGAGCGCCGCTTGCGTCTGAGAAAGGTTTGCGACTTCGTAGTGCTCCTGCAGCTGCTCACTTAGCTTCTGGAGCTCTTGGGAAAAGGCAAGAAGTTTACAAAAAAACTTCATCGGGTGGATTACTTGAGTAACCGTGACCACCTCGATGGTTCCAGACAGCAACTCTGGCTGGAAGTACTGAAGTAGCTCTTCAGGGTTTCTGCGATCCGGCTCCTGTTTACCATTGGAAACGTCAAGATCTGGACGCACGTCTGGTCGAGCTCTCGGCAGATTCAGTGCACTGGTCACGAGGCTCTTGAAGTTCTCGCTAGAAACCTTCCTGGCGAATCCAAGCTCATACATTTGTTGGGACATGCTTGGAATGTCAAGAAAGACGATTCTGTGAGGCATCACAACATCTTGGATGACGGCAGGAACGGCGTCCCCACAAACGGATCTGATGAAGTTAGAAGCCGAGGCCGACCAGCTGCTGGTCAGCGAAAGAGGAGACGCGTTTGCCAGAACACACAGCTCCACGATGGGAGGCCAGAGCTGGAGATTCTTTGGACATTTTGTGAAAACTTTGCTGGGTGCCCAGAGCACTTCACCATCATCGATTAAAAACACCTTGTATTGGTGATCAGCTTTTGAAAGGATTCTTGCTCGGTGCCTAACATCGTTGTCAATAAACAAGCACAAGTCTCCGGGTCGTCCATCGGAATAATGCTGCGTTGTCTTTGCTCCTCCAACTTCTTTTGTAATTTGTTTGTGTAGTTCCTCAGTGTCTTGCCCATTGTTCAAATTTCCTCCAAACTCCACGAAAGCATTGTCTGGTCTTAAGATTACGGTTTTAATCTGAACGGTTATGCTGGAGCCGACATCTGGCAACCCTTCAGCAGAAAACATCTCGACTGAGAATCACCGACTGGAGAAAAAACAAACACACAAATAAATGCATAGAAAGGCTGAAAATGTTAAAATGTTAACGCTATAAGACAAGAGGCACTAAATTTGTGTAATAAATTACTCAGTGATGATCTTTTAGCTTTTTAAATAACTTTTTACAAATAAAATTTCGTAAAACACATAAATGAAAGTTTCAACATTTGATAATTAAAGCCATTATTTGAATTCAAAATAGAAGATAAAGCACAGGCTTAAGTATTTTACAAAACACTTAAAAGACCACAATAGACGAGTTTTGCGACAGAAAGAGCACATTGGTAAACCTTTGTATGTAGACGTTGTTTTGTTACATCGCTCAAATAAAGATCATCGTTGACAAGCTTCTGAAGTCTGATTTTTTAACCATTACTAGTCTAGACATCGTATTTTTTCCACTCTGAAACACATGCTAATGCTTAGTAGCGCGCAAATATGCTTCTTTAATGCGTTTACATTGTTCAAGTTCAAGTTCTGAGCATGTACAAGGCGCTTTTCACCGTTTTAACTGTCTCAAAGCACACGTGTATGTAACAGAATTGTTGTTTTTTATTCGTTTGATCGTCTGGTTGTTGGTGTTTAAGTAAATGGCTGCGATTATGACTAAGACAAAGAGCAGTGAGCAAGCACATATACGCAGTGGCCAGGTAAAAATCCTCTTTAACGAGGAACAAACCCTGAGGAGAACCTGCTCACTGGTGCCAGTCTCCTCTGGCATTCTAACACTACACAATCAGTGCATTGGTTGTTTCGTACCGTTTTAATGATGATTCCGGAAGATTGTAATAAAACGCATACATTTTCAATGAATTGAATTGAAAAAACCTTTATTAGTCCCACAGCGGGGAAATTCCACACTGCAACATTTTCAATGTAACTATACGGCAACATTTTATTATAACAAGAGTCCTAGTAAAATGTAACATTTTACTTTGACCCAATGAAAGAGAAAAACGTTTGTTATGAAACCAGTACTTTTACTTGAGTAAAAATGTTGAGGTGATAATGTTGTTTCTACAGAAGTTTTTTTTTTTACTTTTGTATTTTTGCTTCTACTTGAGTAACAAAGGTGACTACTTTTGACAGAACTTATCACGCTTATATTTTTTGCATTGATAAATCGCCCCGTGTGAGCGGTGTGTTTGACGCCTCAGCTAAAGGCGGGAAACGACCGAGCAGCGGCGGTGAAGAAGAGCAGCTTAAACACAAGAACATCACAGCAGAACTCACCGACACCGAAGCTCGTCTCGTCACCTCAAGCAGCTTTTACACTCTCTAGTGCCTGCTCTAGTGAGTAAGTGAACCGCACACGCCACGTTCGTTCATTCACGCAAAGTGACGCCGTACGTCAAGGTGCGTAATTAGGCGTCAGTTGCGTACGCGCGCCGCTTCACTTCCGGTCAATTTACTGCACGTCGGTGTTGTATTAGATTGAAATCGTGTTGGTTTGTTTGTTCACTAAATTAAATGAAAGGAAGAATTGACTATTGCTGCCACTTTTGTGAAGGGAAAATGGTGAAAACTTTAACTGTGAGTAAACTTAACCTTGACGAGCCTTCACCGTCTGTGGTGATGTCGTGCGGGCGGGATCTTCTTCTTCCTCACGTGCATCTTCTAGATACAGAGATCGTTTATTTTGCTCATCCCATGACTGTTCGTTTAGATTTATAAAGGGTGTTCTAAAAAACCTTTCCTACACGGGAGAATTTCCAACATCGCGCTATGCGCATGCGCGTTAAAATACGCACACAAATATATGCGGTATTTACTGTGTGTGTTGTAACGCGTCGGCCACGGGTGTCCCGCAAAATAACAGGCTCACCAAGAATATTTAATGGGCCGTGTTTCCGTCCGCGCACCCGGTGGAGAGGGTTGCAAAATATGAAAATAAAGCAAAAGTAAAATAAAGATGGGACCAAACGGCGTCAGAGCTACATGCTCGTCTCCTCTCGTTCTTGGTCCTGACGTCACCCCATCAACGTCATTACGTCACTGCGGCCACGATGTCTAAAGGCACATAGTACAGGTTCCGAACGTTACAGTGTGTGTGTGTGTTATAACAATTAGAATAAAAACGCTATGTTTCCTGACTTAAAAACTGGGAACTGCTTGCGTTCATCACCTTTTAAACACGTGGTTTTATACACAACATTTCCTGCACATGAAAACTTCTAGATCAGGGGTGTCAAACTCTTTCACCGAGGGCCACATAAAATAAAATAAATGTAACTACTCCTTAATGCTAAATAACTTATTATTCATCATACCTTATTCAAGCGACAATTGCAGTTGCATAGAAAACCTTTGTTTGCTTGTTGCTCTAACATAAATCTTTTTAAATTTTGTCCGCTCATGAAAACACACATACATAACTCTATTAAAGAAGGATCAAAATGTCTAAATGGATACAGAAAAGTAACGTAAAACTGTGGAAACACTGCTACTATAGTTGAAAGGCATTGTGGGAAATGTAGTTGAAAGAATTAATTTAACTTTAATATTCTAATATTTAACCTTTTTGAAGTGATTCTATTTCTAAGAGTGTATTTCAGTAAGAAGCTGACACAGGAGACCAAGTGGCACTGTCTGGGTCACTCCGAGGCCACTTGCTCCATTTCGGGAAAAGATGTTTTGAATTCCAAGGGAAAACAGCAGATACGGACGCAGAGCAGAGGAGAGACGTCAGCAGTTCTGGAGCCACTCTGTCTGCGTGATTAAATAAATGCTTAAAGTATATTCTAAATGAAATCAAAGAATTCTATTGATGTATCTGCATGTAACATGTTATCCCCTGTGTTTGATAATTGTAATTCCTAATGATTGAACTTGTTTAATGCATTTGACCTCAGTCTTAAGCTCTGGTCAAGCGTTTTCGACTCATCAAGATTTGGACGAAGAACGACATCTGTTTTGTCTTAAAAGGAGACCTGTTGTCAACAGTGTTGATTTATCTTTCTCTGATGTAATTAAGACACGTGAACAGTAGGGTATAAGAGCTGTAAGACTTCCTGCTTACATTTGAAGAGGTTGGGGTGATGCATTAAACCTGAATGTCTGAATTCTTCTGACTCTGGTTGATTATTCCGGTGCACACTCCACTCCCTTCCTCGGATCCGAGACTGACGGCTGCGCGGCTGAACCAGACACTCGACACTCATCCTCGAC
>MU204318.1:8425973-8439252 GCA_017309775.1 Paedocypris sp. Pulau Singkep | reverse complement strand
TTTTTTTTTGTTGTTGCCTAATTTCAGTACAAATAAAATACTTATTTTTAGCAAATACTCATTTTTAGTAAAGCAGTTCTTTTAAAATTCGATACTTTGCTACTCTGACTCAAGTCTTTTTTATAGTGATGACTTTTTACTTGTATTGGAGTAACTTATACAGTACGTTTCCATACTTTTACTTAAGTATGGTGGTCTGGTACTTTTTACAACACTGGTTTTTAGGAATTCAAATTGGTAAAAGAAGTTTTCTCTTAATTGACTCCCAAGTTAATTTGAATGTAGAAAAGTTCTTTTTGATTTTGCTCAATTGTTTTCTTGGTCAAGTTTTTTTGTAATTTTGACTTACATGCACACGGGCCCCAATTGCCGTGCTTCTACTTCATTTATTCTTCCCTAGCAGAATGCATTTACGTTTTTTTTAAACACGTAAATTACTTTTTCATTAAAATCGCTAAAAACATTCTTTAAAAAGGTTCTTAATATTTTTGCTCAATTGTTTTCCGACACTTAAAATAAAGCCTAACCTTCAAAATCCAAAATAAAACGGATACGTCCAAAATGGATTATAACAGATGAATTTATTTCACTCTATTCTCCTTCAAAAGGTCACAGAATAGGTCTATCGACAACCAAAACGAAATATTTTTTATCAGCGTCCGCAAGTGCCTTTATACCAACTCCACCTCCATCAGGCTTCAGCCAATAGAAGAAGAGCATCTGTAAGCCTGACACACCCAGCAAGGTCCAGATCTCAGCATCAGGACCATCACTGAAGCTCCACAGACCCTCGGAGGTCTCACGCGTGCTCTGGGACCTGTGACATCACAGTGAACCCCCCCCCCCCAGTACCACAAAACTTTCCCCCAAAATGGCAATGGTTTTGTTTGTAACTGTGATTCGGTGAAACTTTTAATATAAAGTTTACCACAACTGTGTGATGCTGGAAAAACTTGGTCACGAACCTTGAAACAGCTCGAAAAGTGCTTGAATTTTATCGTTCCGAAAGTGTAGGAACCCTGAGGGTTAAAAAATGTGATTTGGTTTGTTACGATGCTTCATTTTAACAGTCAGTTATTTTTTGCCAATAAAAGAAAAATAGCCGCAAGCAGAACGGTTACGTCTACATATCTAGATCTCAAGCATAAATCCACAAACAAATAAAAACAATATTTCCATTGAAAAAATGTTTTCAGTAACATTTTTTCATGGTCTTTGCGCAGATGGTGGTACACCGCTGGTTCTGCTTCACAGATATGGCGCAGGCGTGTCTCTCCAAGCGCTGAATCTAGTGGAGACAGGAGCGTCTACGCTATAGACCTTACTGGTTTTGGCCGTAGCTCGCGATCATGTGTCTTCCCACTCGATCCCGTCATGGCCGAGCAGCTATTTGTTAGCTTCATAGAAGAGTGGAGGAAGGCTATACTGCTGAACAACATCAACCTGCTCGGGCACAGCTTCAGGGGTTCATCACCTCGGCCTACGCCATGAAACATTCACATTGGTGTGTGACAATCATCTGGATCAAAGCATTTACCGACATGTCTAACATGCTCTTCTCTGTTCCTCAGGATCAAGCACCTGATCCTTATTGACCCGTGGGGCTTTCACATCAAAATGAAGGGGGAGAGAAATCCTCTGATAAGGAGATAAGTCACCTTTCGTTGCTGTCTGGAATCTAGGACCCTTCGGTGAGAAAAATGATTTTGCTTTTATGTTTTGTACCACACTGAGTTTTGTAGACACTTCCCTCGTGTGAGCTTTGTGTACATGGAGAAAAGATGAGCACTGACACACCAGGAAGTAAAGTTAATCACTTCCCTGAAAAAAGCACATATTCCAATCTAGTTAAGATATATTTACTCTTAAACAAGTGAATTAATGAACGCTGACTGTCTAAAAGCAAAGTGGTTGTGTGCAGGTCTCTGGATGTTAGAGAGAAACACGCGAGACGTCCAGAAAGGATTCGCACGCATGCACATGGGAGACGTTGACAACATGTACCAGTGAAATCTTCAGGAGCCCAGGTAAAATCACACGAGTGGTGCAGACGTGGAGCAGACCAGACTCTCTGTCTCTCTCTTGACCCACAGTCCAGGAGAAGATGGATTTGGAGCACTGTCTACGGATTATTTCCGATTTTTCCAGGCTTGCGGCTGCCAAGGAGGATCCGGGTGACCCTGCTGTTGGGGCGACACTCGTGGATCACCAGAAGAATCAAGGAAGAATTAAGACAACAACTCAAAGGAAGCGACATCAATATACTAAAGATGACACTCTATATAAACCACTTTTACTCTACAGACGATTCCAAGCGCTGGCCACAACATTCACTGCGTCGAGCCCCATCTTTTTAATCAGCATGTTGTTGTTGTCTGTAACCGTGAGGGTGGATCATCTACTAACCAGGAGCATCTACTTTTGGTTGATTGAGTTCTGTGGCTGAAATAAAAGCAGTCTTTCACTCTCTGTTTGTCTCTCTCGTAAGTCTTAGAAAGAGAGGAGCCAGCGTAAAAGTCTAAATTTTCTCATGTCTACCTCATGTCGCATCTTGGTTTTTTCAATTTCCAAATATAACAAAGCTTTCTGTTTGTTCAAATGATAAATATGACTTTTTTCCCGGCAATTTGTTCTTTTTCAGAAGCAACTGTTGATGTGGTGTCTGATGGGTCTTGCACAAATAGTCTTAAATAATTTAGGGCTGAATAAATTCTCTAGAAGTGTGTCCTTCAATCGTTGTTCTCTGCTTGACAGTGATGTCATAATGAGATGCCACTTTCAATAGTTGCTCTTTAGACATTCTGTAATTTGTGTAACGAGGGATATTGAATGAAGTCGTCTAATTCTGACGCCATGATTAGTTAGTAACACGCAGTTCAAATACACAATCTCTTACTCGTTGACTTTTCCTATCTCACCCTAGTCTTAAAAGTAAAGTAAAGTAAAGTCTTCGTGCTTCAGCCGAGAGCCGAGCTCCTTTAAGCCCCGATACCGACAGTCCGGACACCCTCAGAGCGAGAGGTGAAGTGACCGCAGCGGCGCCCTCAGCCCAGCCTCAGCACAAAAACAACAAACTAAAACAACAAACCAGCGCCAAACGCTTATAAACCTACCGGAAAAAGACCAAGAGAGACAACTAATCCAATGTGTAATCAAACTGCGTGTTAAATCATGACTATCTATCGAATTTGAGACAAACAAGAAACCGTCTTACGAAACTTCTTCAGAGGCAAAGACACGAACGATCGATTCTCTTCAGACTGCAGCCGATCTGCGCATGCGCGTGTCCGCTCCCAGAGCACTAACGAGCGGCCGCAGGTGATTCTGATTATCCGCTGAGGCGTCTCTCTCTCTCTCTCTCTCAAAGCCCCGCCCTCCTCTCAGACAGTTACAAAGACCAATCAAACTAACGATGACATCGTGTATCACCCAATCAAAAGTAGAAAAGGTGACGTCTTCATAAAGAGCGCGTGAGAGGATTCGCATGAGATGCTGCTTTAAAATAATGATTTAAATAAAAACGGGACAATATTGTTGTTGCACACGCGTGAAAAGGTCATCACCCGTGTGGGTTGATTATGAACTGTTCTATTTCAAAATCACAAAAAATACTCGCGGTCCAGAAAACACATCAACTTTTAGTTGAGCACGCTGCTCTCCCTCACACACACAGGACCCCCGCGGAGCTGCCCCGCCCGTGCCTGTGCAATATTCTTCTGCAGCTCATATCTGCCTTACCAAAAATCGACATTAATTAAAATAACCTAATGATGAACATATATAGGCAATGAAACGAACAAGTACAAAATACAATTGAAAAGGGCATCCAGCGTTTATCTAAGCTTAAACTATTTTAACATGGACCCCACAACATCCTATTTCAAAGTACTGCTTCAAAAAGTAATTGAAAACACGGTTGGCAAACGTGTATTTGTCCTTTTAAGAAGCGTCAATCAAACGCTCAAAATGGCCAGAATTAGAGAACGTTCCTGTGAAACTCGACAGTCTGTCCTTGTTCTTAGACAATAAAGTGTGACTTTTCATGGAACACGCAAAAGATTGTCTTGGTGACCTCAAACTTTTGAACATACTGTAAGAGTGTGTGTGTATAATATAGTGTGTGATGTAAACTGAAGTGTGAGTCCGTCTGCAGAACAGAACAGTGAAGGTGTGATGATGGAGTGACAGAGTAAAGGAAGAAAAGAGCAGGTGAGTCCATTATGAGCGTTTTATTCCAGAACGTTCTTCAATCTGTGACACACACACACACACACACACACACACACGAAGATTCTCACCGAACCCCAAATCCAAAAAATTCACCTTTGACCTTCTGACCTTCCACTGCTGATGTTAGACTTTTCCCGTCAGGAAATACGCCACGTCTTTATATAAGTACTGTATATAAAAATAATTGATTAGCACGTAACACAACGTCATGTTAAATTGATACAATTTGTTCCCTAACAACACACACACATTCAAGGATGCATCGCTGCAGTAGCGTGTGACTGGTTTGTGAGGAACATCTGGCTACATCTGTATTTACACCACGTTAGATGTGAAACGCACGGTAATAATCTCAGTCTGCGTGACGCGAGGCACATCGAAAGATCCTGTGCAACATTGTTCATCTCAGAAACACACAAGCCCCGCCCATCACCCGCCAAGAGAAGATCAGCGAATCAGAAAGCGTTTGTGAACTGTTTCCGCGCCCCCCATGCTGTGGCCCCTCCCCCCACCCCTGATTGGCTAGTTCTATGAGCTGGCGAATTCAAACGTAAATTCCGTCGACTTTGCGCCATCAAGCAAGAATCGAATGGCGTTGGACTTTTTCGGCGTCAACTTCACACACTCTTTGGGATTTCGTTTTTGGGCCAGAACGTCTCTGAGAGGAAGAGGAGGATGAGGAAGGCGTGGCACTCAGGTGCGGCCCTCGTTAGCGTTCTCCAGGTGCTCGTTGCTCTCGTAGCAGCCCGAGTCTCGCGGCGAGTCGCCCTCCGGGGCAGGACCCTCAGACAGGACACGCCCCCGCGAGGACACGCCCCGCTCCGGGTCACTGGCACCTGCCGGGCAGAGCGGAATATACTGATCTGTACACACGCAATACACACACACGCACTCACACACACACACACACACTCACTGACTCACAAACACACACACACACACTCACACACACACACACACACACACACAAACACTTACAGAGACACACACACACGAACACTCACAGAGACACTCACACACACACTCACACACACACAGGAGAGTGTCGTACAGTCACACTCGTGCAGCAGCTCCACAGCCGTGAGCAGAACCGCCCGGTGCTGAGGGTCAGTGATGTTCAGCTCGTCCAGATCTTCCTCCTCCAGCAGCTTCAGCGTCTCCAGGTCCTCGTACCCGTTCAGCAGGAAGGTGGCCATGTGTTCCTGCACGAGACGCACACCTGTCTGTCTGACCGCGTCTCAAAACAACACACCAGTACTTCTTTCTTTTCCATCCTTCTCTCCGTGATCACCATTCCTGGTACCACTGTATCTCCGCCATATCCCAAAATGATTTGTCCAGCTGGTCCGGCCCCTTAGCCAATCAAAACGTTTGCCCAGCCCTGGTCTATCTTCTGTCTGTCTGTCTGAACATCTCACCGCTGAATCTGTCTGTTCTGGTTCCTCCACCTGTCTGTCTGTGAGTGAGTGGGCATGGTCACTGGTGGTCACCTTGAGGTGGATGCGCTCCAGCAGCTCCTCCACTGAGGTGGGTCTGGGAGGACGAGGCTTTCTTCTCTTCTTCACGCTGCGCTTGGGCTTCTCCTCGTCCTCGGGAAGAACCTCCACGTAGATGAACTTGAAGGTTCCCACCTTGTTGTTCAGCAGCCCCATCCACGTGCCCATGGGCGGCTTGCTGATGATGTCGATCACGTCTCCGGTCTGAAGACAGAGGTCATCAATCCGGTCATCCCTCCACGCCAGTCGTTTATCTAATGGTCTGTCCATCCAACCCCTCTGTCTCAAACTCTGACCATGAGTTTAGATGTTCTTAGATGATTTGGCAAAAAATGAAATCTAAGATTGTTACAGTTTCATTTCACATGTCACGTACAGTAATCTTCATGTTGTCTGTCTGCAGCTTGTGCCTCACGTGAAGCAAGCCTGTCTCTCTCTCTCTGTCTGTTTTTCTGTCTGTCTGTCTGTTTCTGTCTCTGTTTGTCTGTCTGTCTCTCTCTCTGTCTGTTTTTCTGTCTGTCTGTCTGTTTCTGTCTCTGTTTGTCTGTCTGTCTCTCTCTCTCTGTCCGTCTGTTTCTTTTTGTCTGTCTCTCTCTCTGTTTTTCTGTCTGTCTCTGTCTGTTTTTGTCTGTCTGTCTGTTTCTTTTAGTCTCTCTCTCTCTCTGTCTGTTTTTACGTCTGTCTGTTCGTCTGGTTATTTTTGTCTGTCTGTTTCTCTCTCTCTCGCTCTCTCTCTGTCTCTCTCCTTCTCTTTTTCTAATGGTCTGTTCATCCAACACTTCTGTCTGTCTGTCTCTATCTATCTGTCTGTCTGTTTTTCTAATGGTCTGTCCATCCAACCAACCCTTCTCTTGACATCACTTCTCTCTCTCTCTCTCTCTCTCTCTGTCTGTCTGTCTGTCAGTCTGTCTATGTGTTTCTATTGGTCTGTCCATCAGCCCTCAGTGTGTGTGTGTGTGTGTGTGTGTGTGTGTGTGTGTGTGACCTTGAGTTTGAGGGAGTCTGTGTCGTAGGGACTGGGCGTGAAGTCTGTGTGGACCAGGGCGCGGCCGCAGAAGGGGCCGTGATAGGGCGGCTCGTCTTCCTCTCCGTCCTCTGACTTCACGCTCTCTCTGTTGCTGGCGGAGGAGTCTGTGGTGCTGACCGTCTGTCCACCTGCGGAGCGAGAGGTCAGTGGCGGAGGGATGGAGGGATGGTGACAGACTGACTCACTCATGGAGCTCTGGCCGCTGAGGGAACTGCGCAGACTCTCGATGGATCCACCGGCCTTGAGCGTGGCTTTCTCCAGAGAGTCTGTGTGAGGAGAGCGGGGGCTGCTGGGAGCTCGGGCGGGGCTCGACTGGTCCACACACAACAAACAGTAGTGACCGTTAGTGACCAGCCACAGAGAGAGACAAAAGAAGAGAGAGAGAGAGAGAGAGAGAGAGAGAGAGAGAGTGAGAGACGGAGCGGGAATGATTAGAGAGAGAGAAAGAGAGTGATTAGAGACACAGAGAGAGAGTGATTAGAGAGAGAGAGAGAAAGAGAGCGATTAGAGAGAGATAGATAGAGTGATGAGAGAGATAGAGAGTGATTATAGAGAAACAGAGAGAGTGATTAGAGAGAGAGAGAGAGAGAGAGAGAGAGAGAGAGGCGGGGCTCGACTGATCCAGAGAGAACAGACATTACTGACCAGTTATTGACCGTTATTAACCAGCAGAGGTCGCCAGAGAGTTAAAAATAAGACGCTCTTTTAGCACAACCTGTCTGTCTGTCTGTCTGTCTGTCTATCTATCTATCTATCTGAATCAATCAATCATGGCCTTGTCGTTCACCTGCCCGGATGGAGAGGACTGATATTTCTTTGAGATGCGCTTCCTCATGTTCTCTTTCACCGACTTCACCTTCTTCCCCAGGGAGATGCGAGACGGTGTGGGAGACCTGGAGCTGTTCTCCACACTCATCTCTCCACTCTCATCCTGCGGAGGAGAAGAAAAACAGACTGAAAACAGACCGGGAACCAAAGGTCCGAACAGCGATGAGAGCCTTACGGAGGCTTCGCGGCCCATGTGAGCAGATCGTCTGTTCAGGTCGAATCCACCGAAGCTGCAGGTTCTCTGTCTCACACACACACACACACACACACTTTAGACTCCTCCCACCTCCTCCACCCGCAGGCCGCACTCACCCCGTGATAGTGAGCAGGACTCAGCACTCGTCTCACTTCTCCGTCCGTCACCGAGCGGGACAGTCTGGGCTCCGCCTCGAGGTCCGCCTCCGAGAAGGAGGAGCCACTGCCGACCGCCCCGCCCGAGCCTGCCCCCGCCTCCGGACCGCCTCCTCCTCCGGCCTGACAGGTGTCCAGGCTGCTGGAGGACGGAGACGTGGTCAGACTGTCCGAGTCTCGCTGGTGCCGCGGCTGACCCCGCCCCTCGCACACGCCCAGACGCTTCTGGACCTCGGAGTAGAGCGACACGCCCTCGGCGGGCATCAGGTCCGGACTGACTGGGTCTGAGAGAGTGTGAGAGAGAGAAATGGTGGAAGAGAGAGAGAGGGTGTGAGCAACAGAGAGACAACAAGAGAGAGAGAGAGAGAGAGAGAGAGAGAGAGAGAGAGAGAGAGAGAGAGACATACACACAGAGATAGAGAGAAAGAGTGAGAGAGAGAGACAGATATAGAGTGTTTAGAGAAAGAGAGATAAGAGAGTGGTTCGATAGAGAGAGAGAGAGAGAGAGAGAGAGAGAGAGACATACACACAGAGAGACAGAAAAAGTGATGAGAGTGAGACAGAGAGTGAGAGTGATATGAGAGAAAGAGAGAGAGATGGTTCGATAGAGAGAGAGAGAGAGAGAGATGAGAGAGAGACAGAGAGAGAGAGATGGTTCAGTAAAGAGAAAAAGAGATGAGAGAGAGAGAGAGAATAGAGAGAGAGAGAGTGAGAGAATAGAGAGAGAGAGAGAGAGAGAGAGAGAGGGATGATAGAGTGGTTCGATAGAGAGAGAGTGAGACAGAGAGAGAGCTAGAATAGCAGCAGAGGTGTAGAGGAACGGGTGTGGCTGTATCATCATCATCATCATCATCACTCACTTCTCCACTCCGGCTGCTTGGCCTCGTCGATGCGGATCAGCTTCTTCCTCACGCGGCGAGTGGAGTTCACCAGCTTATACAGGCGGCGGAAGCTCACAGCCTCGTCCAGCTCGTCCTCAGACTGCACAGGAAAACAGGTAGATCAGTGAAATGATGAAGAGAGAGAGAAAGAGAGAGAGAGAGAGAGAGAGAGAGAGAGAGAGAGAGAGAGAGAGCAATCATGAACAACAGCAAGATGGTGAGAGACAGAGAGTGAGAGAGCTGAAGAAACAGAGAGTGAAAATGAGCGAAGGAAAAAAGTCGAGAGAGATAGAGAGACTAAGGGAGATGGACAGAAGGTGTGGAGACACAGAGACAGACAGACAGACAAAGTAGTTAGAGAGACACAAGGAGAGACAGACAGAAAGTGAGTGAGAGAGAGAGACAAATGGAGAGAGAAAGAGAGAGAAACAGAGAGAGAGAGACAAATAGAAAGAGAGAGAGAGCGAGAGAGAGTGACAAATAGAAAAAGAGAAAGAGTGACAAATAGAAAAAGGCAGTGTGAGAGAGACAAATAGAGAGAGAGAGAGACAAATGGAGTGAGACAGAGAGAGAGAAAGAGTAACAAACAAAAACAAAAGAGAGAGAGAAAAAGAGAGAAGAAGAGTGTGAGAGACAAATACAGAGAGAGTGACAAATAGACAGTGCAAGTGAGACAGAGAGAAAAGTGACAAATTGAGAGAAAGAGTGACAAATAGAGAGAGAGACAGAGAGAGAGAGAGAGAGAAAGTGACAAATAGCGAGTGTGAGAGAGACAAATAGAGAGAGAGAAAGAATGACAAATAAAGAGAAAAAGAATGACAAATATAGAGGGAGTGTGAGAGAGATCAATGGAGTAAGATAGAGAGAGTGACAGAGTATGAACGACAGAAAGAGAGAAAGAGAGAAAAATAGAGAGAGAGAGAGAGTGTGTGTGTGTGTGTGTGTAGAAAGTGATGAGAGAGAGAGAGTGAGAGAGAGAGAGACACACAGAAATAGAAAGAGTGATGAGAGAGAGACAGAGAGTGAGAGACAGAGAGTGATGAGAGAGAGAGTGATATGAGAGAGAAAGAGAGAGAGAGAGAACGCGTGAGAGAGAGACAGAGAGTGAGTGATGAGAGAGAGAGAGAATAGGAGGAATGTGTGTGTAGAGTAGTTGCACACGGGTGAGTCACGCATCACTGCACACGCTCAGCACACAATGAGGGGCCGCAGGGGTCAGAGGTCACTCACGTTACAGCAGGGCGACTCGCTCAGGGCGGGGCTGGCCACACCCGTCCCGTGGGCGGAGTCGCAGCTCAGCGTCTGCTTGTTCTGCGCCTCGTACTCCTTCAGCTGCAGGTCAGAGCAGAAGGTCGTGACCTCTGACACGGTGACCCCGGGGTCACGCCCTCCTACCCGAGCCAGCGCCTCCTCCACCGTGATCATCTTCTCCTTCACCATCATCATCAGCTGGATCCGCTCTTCATCGCTCATGGTGATCTCACTGGCCACGAAGCCCAGGTCATCACCTGCGGAGCAGAGCGTGAGAGGAGGAGGAGGAGGAGGAGGAGGAGGAGGAGGGCGGGGCACCTTGGGGCGACGCCCTCGTGCTTCCTCTCGCCGCTTTCCGGAAGTTCTGCCAGAAGGATTTGTTCTTCTTCTGGTCCCATTTTCCAGCTGTTACGAAGAGAAGGAGGGAAAAAAACAATTCTGAGATGTGATTCATTCCTGTATCTTTTTTTTTTTAATTATTACTTTTTTTAAATACCTTTTACAGTAAATTCAGTTTTTCACATTTTTTACATTATCAGAAGAGGTGTGTAATGACCACAATCATTCCAGCCGGGAAAATATTAATGAAAAAAAAAAACGATTGAATGAAGGATATAAATGAAAAAGCAATGAAAAAGCAATGAAAGGATTGAAAAGTCGTGCTTTTTCAAGCGTACATGATAAACTGCTGATACGTTTTACTGTAAAGTAAAATGATAATTCTACTGTAAAGTAAAATGACAGGGAAAAAAAACATTATTGCTGATAAAAATAATAGATTTTTTAACCGAGTAGGTCTATATCGCATTTGCCTTAAATGTAATACGCACAGTTCTATAAATGAAAGAGACTAAATAAATCGGCATAATGGACAATATCATTTAATTGTGCAAAATTTCTTCATAGATTTACAAGCACATTTACAAGCAGTTGTAGAAATAATTATCTATACATTGTTCTGACGACACTTTTACTCACTTTTACCTGTTTTTTTTTTTTTACCACTTTTCCTCAACCAGTTAGTATGTTTTGTATTTTGTATTTTATTCCTACTTGTTAATCTCCATTTCATCATATTTATATTATATTACCCCCCCCCCCCCATACAAATACAATCAGAAATGTAAAAAATGTAAAAAATGTGTCAGACAGGATGAGAAGTGACAGTGGTACTGACCGGAGCCGTCGTCAGAGCTGGACTTGTTCATCGACGGCCTGAGGAAGATCAAGAGTGAAGATCAGTGGACGTGTGACCCGAGAGAACATTCCCGTCTCACCTGCTCGACCACACCACTCTCTTCATCTGTCTGTCTCTCTCTCTCTCACTCTCTCTCTCTCTCTCTGTCTGTCTGAGCTCTGAAGCTCACCACACCTCACTCACAATAGAGGGCTTTACTCACAGCGCTGCCCACATGCCTCTCTCTCTCTCTCTCTCTCTCTCTCACCCCACCTCTCTCACTCTACTTTGTATCTCTCTCTCTTTTTCTAACTCTAATCTCAGTCTTTTACTCTCTCTTTGTCCTTCTCTCTCAGTCTCTATCTCAGCTTTGTCTCTCACTCTATCTCTTTCTCTCTCTCTCTCTCTCTCTCTCTCTCTCTCTCTCTCTCTCTCTCTCTCTCTCTCTCTCTCTCTCTCTCTCTCTCTCTCTCTCTCTCTCTCTCTCTCTCTCTCTCTCTCTCTCTCTCTCTCTCTCATATATATAAGAAATTAATGAGCGTATACATATTTAAAATGCACACACATACACACAAACTATAATAAAAGAGAATGAATAACTGGAGTGTGTGAAGAGAACGATCATGTGATGTCATGATGTCATGTCCGCCCGGACAGAGCTGAACGAGCGCGAGTCATCTGTGATGTCATGATGACCTCACGGGTTTAACCGCAGTCACACAGTCATCACCACAGCGTCTACTCACCTTCTCTCCACCTCAGGAGTCGACTCAGTGCTGGACAGACCCAGAGACTCCTGGACAACACACACACACACACACACACACACACACGGCAGAATATGCATCAACACACACTATCAAATACACACACACACACACACACACACAATCAATATAACACACACACACACACACACACACACACACACACACACATACCATTGTCAGAATATGAATGAACACACACACACATACACACACTTGTCAGAATATGCATCAACAAACACACACACACACACACACACACACACACACAAATGTCAGAATATGAATGAACACACACACAAACACACTTGTCAGAATATGCATCAACACACACTATCAAATACACACACACACACACACTATCAATATTACTATTAAGACTAAACACACTATTAAGACTAAACATACTTACATATAACACACGATTAAATGTGCAAGTAACACACACACACACACACACACACACACACTCTACCTGTATTTCCAAGCGCAGCTGAAGAGACGTGGTGGCTTCAGACTTGCCCTGAGGAACACAGAGCTGCGGTCAGACACGCACACACACGCGCGCACACACACACACACTGACCGTCTCTGCGTCCTGAGCCACGCGCCGCTTGCGTAGCTCCTCCATCCTGTCACACACGTCGCTGTAGGAGGCGCCGTAATACTCCGAGTATTCCTCCGCCAGATCCGTGATGTTCCCCAGAGAGCCGTCCTGCGCACACACACACACACACACACACGTCACTGACCGCACACACACTTCCTGCTATTGTCTGAGGTGGAGGCGTGACCCCGCCGTGACCTCCACCGTGACCCCACGACACAAGGGTCGACCAGGAAATGCACCGTCATCTTAAAACCTGCACAACACACTCAGCTTGCTCGGCATTTCATGTCCTGTACACACACACGCACACACTCACACACACACACTGATCTGTCAGTTTGTTAGAAACTGGACAGTCAATCACACATTTCTACTTACACAGAACTAGACACACACACACACACACACACACACACACACAGTCACGCACAGAAACAAACACAGACACACGCACACAAACAAACACACACACACACACATAGACACACACTGACCTGAAGGTTTGTCAGAAACTAGACAATCACACATATTTACTCACACACAACTAGTCACACACACACACATACAAACAGACACGCACATAAAACACAGACATACACACACAGACACGCACACACATACACACACAAACAGACACGCACACAGACACACACACACACAC
>MU204318.1:8376149-8393906 GCA_017309775.1 Paedocypris sp. Pulau Singkep | reverse complement strand
ACAGAAAGAGACAGACAGACAGACAGACAGACAGAGAGAGAGAGAGAGAGAGAGAGAGAAAGAGAGACACAGAAAGAGACAGACAGACAGACAGACAGACAGAGAGAGAGACAGAGAGGGAGAGAGCGAGAGAGAGAGAGAGAGACAGAGTGAGAGTGTGTGAGAGAGAGAGGGAGAGAGAGAGAGAGAGGGGCGAGCGGAAAGCAGCCGTCAGTCCAGAAAACACCATGAATCCAGCAGCTGAAGCGACTCCATCACGAGTGGGAAAGACGGGATTAGTGGCGTGAAACCAGCACCGATTAGACACCAGGAACTCGCTCCACGTTTGCTCGTCATGCTACCATTTCAGACGCTCAGATCCGGGAGTCATCAGGATTCAAATCACAAACCCGTCACGTGGGTGGCTGTGTTACGTAGCGTAAGCGTAAAATGACTTAGGAGGTTGAAAAAGAGGAAAGATTCACGGCGGAATGTCGTTTTCAGAGTCAAATGACATCAAGTAGTAAGTGAATGCCAATGAGAGGATGACTTTCCTTATTTGAGTTGCATTATAGAACCGCACCAAACGGATGAAGTGAAGTTAATGTTCTTACACATTTCAAACGACTTACAAGTCACAGAGGGGCGGGATTATATATCAGACTCTCAACGAATCAGAGTTTGGGGTGGAGTTTACCTCACTGGAGTTTAGAGAGAGTAGCTCACTCTCAAATGAGTTTGGGGCGGAGCTGAAGGCTGACACTCAATAATTTAGTTAGGGGAGGAGCTTAAAGTTGGCACTCTGTGAATGGGTTTGGGGCGGAGCTTCAGGCTGACACTCAATAATTTAGTTAGGGGAGGAGCTTAAAGCTGGCAATAAATGGGTTTGGGGCGGAGCTCAAGGCTGACACTCAATAATTTAGTTAGGGGAGGAGCATTAAGCTGGTACTCTATGAATGGGTTTGGGGCGGAGCTTAAGGCTAACACTCAATAATTTTGTCAGGGGAGGAGCTTAAAGCTGAAACTCAATGAATGGGTTTGGGGCGTAGCTTAAGGCAGACGCTCAATTGAGTTGGGGGAGGAGCTTAAAGCCGGCACTAAATAATTGAGTTTGGGGCGGAGCTTATGGCTGACTGAACTCTGAAATTCTGCTGGTGGTGGTGATGTTTGGCAAATGAAAACTAGAAAAAAAGAGAATAAAAATGGCGCTTGTCCATCTCTCACGTCTAATGTTCGCCAGTTTCTGTTTGCGACTCTCGACTTGACGAGAACCTGACCAGCCTCACGCGCGAGTCACATGACTTCACCGCAGTGCAAAACAAACGCTGACTTGTATTGCAAATCGTCTTCTGATTCCACACGTCCTCCATCACCAGCAGCAGCAGACAGACAGACAGAGCGGAGAAGGTCGGTCACCTCGGCCTTCACTCTTGGGTTAGTTGATTGGGTTAGAGTAGGAGAAGAGGCCGAGGCGTTAGTGAACAACCCGACAGGCCCAGACGGCGGAGGAGGAGAATCATACGCTACCAAAGTCACTGGCCACGTTCTTGGATATCCGCTTGCTTTTGGACTTCACTGGAAAACGTGAACGAGAGCGCATGAGAAGCATGGCGAGCGAGGCGAGCAGCGAGTCGTACCCTTCTCTAGGAACTTTTGCTTGCCCTCCTCATCAGAATTGCACGGTGAGGCGGAGCCTAAAGCAACAACACATTCTGAATATTAATGTGACGGCGTCTGAAATGGTCTACATCCTGGATGCTCAGCACACACCGACTCGCCAGGGTTCATTCCGGTGACGAAATATTTTCCTCATCGTCTTCGTCAACGACACATTTTCCGAAAACGAAACCAGAACTATATACAAACTCCTGCTGAGGGGCGAAAAGTATAACGACATTTATTGACTCTTTTGTCAACGAATAGAAACTAAACTAAAATGCCTTTCACACCTAAAGCGCCATCTGCTGAGGAAACGTCTGTTTTCACCGTGCAACCGTTTGTTACTTAGAAACGTGATGCAATTATAATTTAGTTTATTTGACTGCATTTCATTTCCTCTTTGTTGAGGTTTCATTTATGAGAATACATTTATTTGGACTGAAAGAAAAGCTCACAAAAATAAAATGTTTTTCCAAATCTTTGTATATATTTTATATGTTAATAGTAAACTGTCAAAGTTAACGCGTTAACTCATGTGATTAATTAAATGTGTTTAATCGCGTCAAATTTTATTAATGCCATTAATTGCACTTCCGTTTTTTCCGGTATTTCTGGTTTTGCCCCTTTTTTTTTTAATCTCGATTAATTTGGTTGAGGAAGTGCGATTAACTAGTTCAAAAAATGTAATCGTTTGTCAGCCCTAGTTCATAGTTAACTACGTATTCAGATTTCTTAGACATAGCAACTCTAGTAAACTTTTAGGATATATCGCACCTATATTTTCGTTGACTAAATCTCTACCGTAACTTAGTCGACTAAAATGTTGTGGTATTTAGTCGACTAAAATTAGACAAACTAAAAATAATTAAGTGGACTAAATTTGTACCAAAACAAAATAAAAAGTAATGAATTTTAACGCTGTCTGTCTGTCTGTCTTAAAGCGACGGCGCTTGACTCCTGCAGCTCGTACAGCGAGTGTGTGGATGCCCGTGGCACTTCTTTGTGTTTTACATGAATGAATGATTATATGAAGACGGTGTGGACTGTTAAACTCCTCGGGATCAGACGGACACTCGTGGGCGAGAGCGAGGCGTCGTTACCTGACGTGGGTGATTTGCATCGGTCCTCGGGGGCGGCGAACGCATCGTTTCCATCACAAAGGCCTGCGGAGCACCAACACGGGTAAGTATGCACACACTGAACGTACTCACAGAAAGAGAGAGAGAAGAGTGCAGACAGACAGACAGACAGACAGACAGAAAGGCCATGTGACTTACTGATGTAAGACGAGCGGAGCTTTTTCACAGATTCTGAATAAAAGTTAGAGAGGCCGGACATGCAAGACTCCTTATGCAGAGTGTCTTTACGGACCCACAGAGAGAGACGGACAGTGAGAGAGAGGGTGAGACAAACCAATGACACACACAAATCAAACAGCAAAAAGACCTTTGAACGTCCAGGCCCGAGACTGAACTCACAACTGATCACACGCGCTTCTTTCTGATGGAAAAACCCAGATACACTAAGTTTATCATCAGTTTACAGGGACTAAGAAGAAACGTGTATATTCGTATATATAACTCGTACGTGTAATACGTGTAATACATAAATTGAACCACCAGGTGGCAGCAATTAGTCGGCACATGGCATTAGTGCAGTGACCACTAGGGGAACTGATGCAAATTTGGAAAAAAAAAATAGGTTTCTATTTTTTTTTTTTTTTCATATTTTCATAAAAAACTAGTTCAACTAAATGTTAACCCTTACCTCTAGTGCACTTTGTTTTGACATAACATTTACATTTCAACTGATATTAAAAATGCGTTTTTATCTTTCTTTTTTAGTTTTTTTTTTATTTATAGAACTATCATGGAGAATCGAAAGAAAAAAGGCTTCCTTCAGGATGCAAACAACACAGCCACAAAACAGCGAATTATTGAGCGTGTGGACAGTGTAGCCGGAGAGAGCGAGAGCGAACGAGCCGGAGGGAGAAGTATTAACCAGCTACACCTTCACCAAGAGTCACAACAAGTGTGTAAGTTCAGCCTGACGGAGCCGGAACAGTTCAAAGTCTGGAATGAGTGAACCACATCAATCACAGACACGGACGAGGCACAGAAACCATCCGACACGGCAGCACCGGGACAAACCCATCATGCAGGGGTCAGGAGGGTCAGCGGGCGTGGTCACCTGTGGACAGCTGCCGGCTCTTGCGAGGAGAGCGAGGCTGTCGGGCCTGAGGGTCGGAGGAGCCGTAGAGCTCGGACATGCTCACGCTGAGGAGCAGGGTCTTCTGCAGGTAGTCCACCACAGCAAAGCCGCTGTAGTTGCCGAACACCACCCTGAGAGAGAGGGAGGGTCAGGGCGGAGCCAGGGGGTGGAGCCGTGGCGGGGGGGGGGGTACGCGGAGCTCACAGGCCGTACGCGGAGTTGAGCGCTAAGCTGGTGATCTGCTGCGGAGGCTCTCCACTGACCCACACCAGCTGAACCAGCAGCTCCACCTGGAAACCCGCCGAGTGCTTGAGAGGAGACGCACGCACCCTGCGCACACACACACACACACATCAATAAACACACAGTCATCGCTCCAAAAAAAACTAAAACTAAAAAAATAAAATCAACGCTTTTTTGTAAAAAGGCGACCAAATATTAAATACCATATTTGCGCAAAAATGAGCACAGCCAGATTTTTCAGGCACAAAATAAAATAAAAGTTTAGATTTTCCTGGCTACATTACGTTATTTTTGTCTTTAGAATACTATTATTTTCCTTTCTTTAACACACCCAACCAAATATTAAATACCGTATTTATGCGAAAATTCAAATAAAAAAAATCCACAACTATTTTCACCAACGTGAAGTGAAATGTATTTTGCAATCGTCCGGCATGTTAACATGTAAACAAATTTAAGATGTTTAAGTGACCACTAGGGGAGCTGATGCAAACTTGGAAAAAAATTGGTTTCTATTTTTTTTTTTTTTTTTTTTTTCATATTTTCATAAAAAACTAGGTACATGTGGTCGGGTTAGGGTTAGTCACATTTTTGTGATTGAAATTTGAACCCTTACCTCTAGTGCACCTTGTTTTGACATAACATTTACATGATATAAAATGATTTTAAAAAAGCGTTTTTATATTTCATTTTTAGTTGTTTTTTTTTTTTTAAATAGAACTATCATGGAGAATCGAAAAAAAAAAAAAGCGCTTTACTTCAGGGTGCCAACAACACAGCCACAAAACAGCGACTTATTGAGCGTGTGGCCAGTGCAGTGGTCACCTACCTGAGACAGGGCACGTTGTCCCGCAGGCCGTCGCAGGAGTTGTTGCTGCTGATGGAGGGGTGTGAGGGTGGCAGGCTGTTGACGGGGCTGGATGAAGCTCCCGGGGTGGAGACGGTGGAGGCTTGATCTCCTCCAGCCTCAGGAGACTCGGCTTCCGTCGCCTCGGCCTGCATACGCACCTCCAGCAGCTACACACACACACACACACACACTGCTCAATCAGCTTTTCCTGTTCATGGGGACGCTGGCATCTTTCCTGATTTTAAGAAAACTAATAGTTATATGTTTAATATTAGAGCCAATGGTACAGTATCTTATTTATTTATTTATTGTTTGTTGGATTTTTTGGCACCATCTTTGCATCAATGGCTATATTAATTTAAACTTGGTCTTTGATGTTCACAATTTTACACAAACGTCGCAAAAAGTAACACATTAGCTACTTTCCCTGGTACTTTTATAACGATGTAACTCAATTACTAAGTCACTTACTATTTGTTAGCAGTAACTGTAACTAATTACTTATTAAAGGAACGTTCCCAACATTTCAGGTCAAAAAAAAAAAAAAACAAACGTTCATAAGGTGTGAACTCTGACCTGAACCGCCTCGGTGGTGGTGACTTCCTGTCTGCTGAACCTGTAGACGATGACATGAGCCGACACGCCGGCCACACACAGCACGCGACTCTCCGGACACCACGACAACATCTGGATGGCGAACGGATCCTCGTCCACGATGTCAGTGCTGGACTTCTCCTCCTTTCCCCGCGGCTTCTCGAACACCTTCACCGTCTTGAGCTTATACAGAACCTGCAGCATTACTGACACACACACACACACACACAAACACTTCAACTCACGCCGTGCGATACACCGCATTTACGCAAATATTGCTTTTTACATTTCAGGCTAAATTACGTTAGTTTTCCCTTTAAAAAACATGTTTTCTTTATTTAACAAACCTAACTTGTGACTCGTATCACTTCAATGCCGTTTTACTTAAAATAATGAAAAAGAATCAATTCTAGCGATCGGAACTACACCTCCCATCATGCTTTGCTGCTCACTCAGACTAAAGCTGACTGAGCTCGGTTGAACAGTTTTCTTTTAGCTCCGAAGCTTTTGTGTGCTTATGGACTTGTTTTCAAGTTTAAGTTTATTTATTACGGGCTATTTTTTAGTTCCAGACAAACACAAAGTCGCTATGCGGAATTACTAGTCTTTAAAGAAGTAAAATGTCCATTGTTCATCTGTGTCCAAAAATTAGGGAAAAAAGGCACTAACCATTAGCAAAAATCTACCCGATGCAATATGTCTGTCTGTTAAACTTGTAATGATTGTATTTAGTTTATTTTTATGTCTTCCCGTGTTATTTTGTCCGCATATTTGAAATTGATTATTATAAGCACCCCGTACGATTTTGAGACGCTGAAATTGCACAAAAACGGTGCTTATATTCGCGTAAATACGGTATATCAGAAACATCATTGTCCTTCAAAAACCAGGAACCAGTTACGCTGCTACGCTCCAGTGTAAGAATGTGATGCCAGGAGTTAAAAAGAGTGTGTGTGTGTGTGTGTGTGTGTGTGTGTGTGTGTGTGTGTGTGTGTGTGTGTGTGTGTGTGAGGCAGGAACTCACAGGCCGAAGCATCCCAAAACTTCAGGGATCCATCAGCGTGTCTGTTAGACGGAGACATAGAGAACAGAACGAGACTCAACTAATGCAGAAATACATCTGCCTGTTCTTTTAAAAATCAATAACTAATGAAATATTGCATCTTCACACTGCATAAAATAGATTCTTGACAAGCTAAACAAAATCTTGAAATTACACAATACACTTATTTTATGTTTTTTTCTTCGAACAAGATCATTTAACCATCTTGGAAATAAGAGTGAGGGATTAATTTGCTCGTCAAAGAAAAGAAAACAGGACTTGTTCTACCAAGTAAAATTCTCTCACCCTATTAACAGATAATTTTACTTTTATTTTTACTCATTCAGTTTTTTATTTTCTAGTTCACGTTTCATGTGCGTTTTTTGCCGTGTAGATTTTGTTCGGTGAGATGTACGCTGTAAAAATCCCAAGTGAAAAAATATTAAAATCGAAAAAAATTGAGAAAATTTAGCTTGGTATGAAGCTTAAAACAAGACAAAAAAATCTTGTGACACGGTAGATTTGTTTCTGCATTTCAGTTCTCATTAGTTTTAAAAAGTAGCTAACAAAAAGTAATCCTAACAAAGTTAATTTATCTTGGTTATTTTATCTGGTTAAAATAACCAGATTTATTGTCTAATTTCGAGATTTCTTTAGCGTGTCAAGAGTGTATTCTTTACTCACCCAGTGATGATGACCTCAGAGTAACTCAGTGTTCCCTGACCCCAGTTACCACCACTGATGGGCCACTCCTGCACACACACACACACACACACACACACACACACGCTTCACACTGGTTCCACTGGCCAAGAAGAACGTGTGCGTCTTACCTTCTTACTAAAGCCCTGTCTCTTCTGCCTGGAGCCGACAGAGTAAAGCGCAGGAATCACCTCGGCTGGACAGTCGGCAAAATACTCGCAGCATGTGACCGGAGACTCGTGGATGGACAGAGGATAGGGATTCTCGAAGATGGGATACCTGCAGGAAGAGAGGCTGGTGAAGAGCAGAGGAAGAGCGCAGAGAGAGTGGAGCGTGGAGGCGTCTTCCTCACCCGATCTGAGCCAGATCAATGACCACCAGATCCTTCTCCAGCAGCACCACCACAGCGTACGGCTCCTGGAAATCTGTGGGAAGAGTGAGGGACACTTCCATTAGCGCAGCTTTACTGGGATTGGCTGGAATGTTCACACACACACACACACACACACACACACACACACACACACTAACACACACACTGAGGAATGCTCTTGGACGTCTTCAAGTAACTTCTTCAACAAGTGTTTTTCCTCCAAAAACACTTTACACTTGGCCACTTTTAAACTTTTTTTTCGGTCACTTTTTACTTTCGGGACACTTTGATCACATTACTCACAGCTTTTGCATTTCTGTATCCTTATTATATTTGCATATGTATTTTACTATATCTTTTTTTTATTATTACTTTATCTATTTTTATACTTGGTCACTTTTTACTTTCGGGACACTTTGATCACTTTACTAACAACTGTTTCCTTATTATATTTGCATTTGTATTTTACTGTATCTTTTTTTTTTATTGCTTCAAAATTAAATTTTTGTTTATTGCATTGTATTTAATTTTCACAGAGAGCCACATCAGCATAATGTCTGTCCTCAAAGGGCCCGATGTAACTCAATAAATAAACTTAATGTAATCAATAAATGTAACTAAATGTGCTCAAATGTAATGTCAAATAAGTGTAACTACTCCTTAATGTTAAAGAACTCATTATTTATTATAACTTATCCAAGTGACCTATGTTTGAAACCTATGTTTGCTTGTTGCTCTAACATAAATCCCTTTACATTTTATCAGCTTATGAAAACACACATAACTCCATTAATGACGGATCAAACTGTCCAAGTGAATGAAGAAAAACAACATCAAACTGGAAACACTGCCGCGGCTACTGTAGTCAAACGGCATTGTGGGAAATGTCGTTTTTGGTCAACGCACGCTCTTAATTTATTTTTTGGTATTTATTTTTGGTATAATTTATTTTTGGTATTTATTTTTTGGTATAGTTATTATTTTGGTATGACACTTAAAACTTTTAATCTCTTGCAGGTCACATACAATGACACGTCGGGCCACATTTGTATCAATAAATAAAAAAATAAAATAAAAAATATCAAGAAATAAAATACATCACTAAAATATTGCCTTGACTTTTACGCACTTGCTCTAAAGCATTTCACTACACGTCGTACCATGCGTGCATATGTACGTGACAAATAAAAGTTGTACATTTCTGAACGTGATTAAATAACATTAATCCAGTTAATAATACTTATTATTATATTTGCATTTGTAATTTACTGTATCTTTTTTTTATTATTATTACTGTATCTTTTTTATACACTTTACACTTTACAATTATTTTGGTCACTTTTTTACTTGATTTAATTTTCAAATTTGATTAAAACGCAATCCTTCCTGCCGTGAGCGACAGTTCTACTGAACTGGATTAAATAACTTGAATTAATTAGTATTAATAACTGAGTATTTAATTAAGTATTATTAACTGGATTCAAGTTATTAAAGCTATTAATATGAATAAATAACACGTCAATAACTTTCACATGCGTGGGGAGGGAGTGGTGGGTGTGTGACTCGCCGTTGGGATAGGGAGTTTCACACAGCGTGAGGAAGTCCACGATGGGATAGTCCATCTCCAGCACCGCCGTGCTCTTGCCGTGCATCACCGTCAGACAGGCTCGCCGGCCCACCGTGTCGTACGACAAGCCCCCGCACAGGATCATGTACGGCTCCCTGAACACACACACAAAATACAACTCTATTTCTCACGTACAAATTATACGTGGTACTAGCGCTGGGCGGTGTAGCGGTATTAACGTGAATAGCGGTATTGAGATGTGCCGCGATATGGATGTTGCAATACCGTGAATACCGTGATAATTCATGAACTAGATTTTTATATAAGTATATCAACACTTTAATACAGTATTACACATTAGTTTCAACTACCAATGACGGCACAGTGATTGCTCTCTCTCTCTCTCTCTCTCTCTCTCTCTCTCTCATTTTACCAATTTTGTTAATATGGTCTACTATGGTATAATTGTAATGCTCCCACAATACCGCGATAAAATACAGATACAGACAGGCTGGCGAGCTCTTACCCGGCGCGGGTGGTCTTGTACTCCACCTTCAGGATGGGTTTACACGGCTCGGGCTTCTTTCCGTCTTTGGGCTGTTTGCCTGAGGAAAAAAACATTTTGCGTTACTGACTGGAGGGCAATTCTGAGCTCGAGACCCCGAATATCCTGCCATTATCCTGACATTTACCACAGCACTCGATCTCTTGAATTACTGTAGTTACGTGAATATAAGCACCCTGCTGATTTTTCAGGCACAAAATAAAAATTAACAAAAAAAAAATGTTGTATTAATGTTTCTGGTTCAATTAGGTTAATATTCTCTTATAAATACTATTTTGTCTTTATTTAACAAACCTAACTTGCGACTCGTATCATTTTGATATTGTTTTACTTGAATAATAGATAACAAAATGTCGATTCTAGTGGTCAGGACTTCATTTCCCAAGAGTCTTTGCACCAGACCTGTCAAGCTCTCCGTTTATCTGACGATAAAGGATCATTATCCTGTTTAGCAGAACGAGCGTTTTGATTGTGTCTGTTCCTTGGAATTTTTTACCATCTTGCTTTTTTCTTCATTTTCGACTGTTTCTACTTTCAGCGATTACACAAAAAACCTCTATATTTGTTTTATTTTTGAAATGTCAGACACCTTTTTAATATTAGACTTTCTTTACAATTCCTTGTTTATACTTTGAACAAAGACAGTTCTACAGCTTAGATGAAAGATAAAAGAGGCAGCTTTTTCGTTCACAAAACCAGAAGCGTCTCTCCTTTAGTAGCGTGTGGTTCACAACGCATCACAAGAAATATTAGAAATATTTTTCGTTGCGCTCCTGATTCTGTTATTACGCTGCTGAATCTGCCAACAATGAATAATGCGCTGAGACAATTCACTCCTTTACTGGTTCATATTAAAGCATTTCTACTTAATCTCTGATGAGTTATATACTTTTTGAGTCATATACTTTTTTTTATATAACGTGATGTTCTATTGCACTTTACATTTTGAGAAAATAACCGCTAAAACGTGATGTTCTATTGAACTTTACATTTTGAGAAAATACCCGCTAAAGCGTCAGAATTCATTGCACTAAACCCTGCAAAATAAAAATTAAAAAATCATTAAAACGGGATTCTGTTAAACGAGACATTCGACAGACAGACGACACGCCTAGTTTTACCATTGGAGAGGAGTAAAGTTGCTGCCTTAAAAAGTGAATCATTTCCGCTCAATTTTTTTATTTTTTTTATTTTTTGATATTTTCGGCACTAATCTGTTTCGGTACTTTGTGGGCGGTTGGGCAGTGTTTGCCCGCTCAGGCCGGGACGAAACAATAAATAAAGGCAGAGCGGCAGGTTGGGCAACAGTGCGGTCATGTGACCCGTTGGCTGGGGCAGAAGCTCACCGTGTGGTGTAATGATCTGGGCAGGCTTGGCTGGCGCGCGTATGTTCCACGTGGTGAGCGTGCCATCTGAGTGACTGCACACAAACTGCTTCCCCTCGTGATGCCAGGCCACAGAGTGGATCGCCTACAGGCCAAACAAAGCATCAGTAATCCAGCCCACCACTGAGAAAAATACACTCTTGACACGCTAAAGAAAATCTGGAAATTAGACAATAAATCTTGGTATTTTTTTATACAAGATAAGTGAATTATATTAGGATTAAGAGTGAGAGATGACTTATTTCAAGAAAGTAGGACTTGAATTTTCTTGCTTGGAAAACAAAAAAAAAATATGCTAATTTTGATGATATTTTACACTAAATTGAGACTTTTTTTTACTAGACATTACTTGTTTCCGGAAGTTTGGTGTTAAAACATAATGTCAAGTCAGATTTTCTTATTTTAAGAACACAATGTTTCTAAATTGAAGAAACTAGCTACTTTTTTTCCAATTAAAGCCAATTAGAACAAGGTCTGAAACGCTAAAACAAATCTACCATGTAACAAGATTTTTTGTCTTGTTTTATTCAACCTTACCAAGTCAAATTTTCTCAACCCATTGGCAGATAACAGTACTTGATTACATTTTTTTACCCGTTTAGTTTTTTATTTTCTTATTTTTTCAGGTATATTTTTTGCAGTACAACACAAACAGCACTCGTGGTCCTCTCACCTCATCATAGTTGTATCGATAATCAGCCTTCTTTGATTTCAAGTCCCACAGAACAACTATTCCACACTCGAAACCTATTAAAAGCTGGAAGAAAGCAGAAGGTGTGATTGGGTCAAACAGAAACTGAGACTGTGTGTGGATGCAGCTTTATATAAAGAGTTAGAGCTGCACGAGTCTGGATAAATCACGATTTATTTTTCATTGGAAGATCACATTTTTTTCTGGATATTTTATTATTTAAAATATTTAACCCTGAGAATCAGGTTGTCAAACAGCAATAACTTAACATATATTACTAAATTTAAATGTAAAGTAATGTTGTAAAGACAAAAAACACTATTAAACGTAATAAAAATAAACATTCCAATGGCAAAGTTGAGGACAAATTGATTAGCTGTGTTAAAAAGCGCTTCTGAAATACTTATCAAACAATGATTATTTTGTAGGCGGGGCTAATAATAATGTCCTCAACTGTAGATGTTTGCTGTGTGTTTTCTATTAAATTGTCCCTATTAGTTTTTCTGATGTACAAAAAAACGTCCCCTAGTGGAATAAATAAAGTCTTATCGTATTCTACCCTATATTTAATTGACTGCGCACACACACGCTCACAGAGACCGCTGTTGATTGGCAGACTGGTGTAAACGCTGGATTAAGATGGCGAGGGGGTAGAATCGATATCGTGATCTTTAAGCGATGAATCGTGCGGCTCCAGGGAGAGTGTGGACGTACCTTGCCCTCGTCCATTGGGTTATCACTGATGTGCACCACAGGCCCAGGATGAGTCTTCGACGACCTGAAGGTTTCAGAGAAAGCGGTGGATGAACAGAACAATCACGGCACAAACACGGAGAGCAAACAGACGGAAGCCTCACAGCTCGATGGCTTTGTTCCACATGATGACGTAACCCGAGAGAGTGAAGGACTCCACGTTCACGATGTGAATGTTCCCCCGCTCCGTGCCCACATACAGCCATTTACTCTGGAAAGGCAAATGGCAGAACGTGATCCTGCCAAAAACAGAAAGAGGAGGAAGAGAATGTCTCAGGTGAGCAGAAATGGTCGGATTCAGTCTACTTTTCTTTCTTTTTTTCTCTCTCTCTCTCTTTGCTGTTGGCATTTTTGCCTTCACTGTTTTCTTTTAAATTGTCCTTATTCGTTTCTGTTAAAAACTTTTTGCTGCTGCTGAACACAAAAATTTCCCCTAGTGTGATTAATAAAGTCTTATCTATCTATATAGGAAATACACGTTTGAAAAATACATATTCACATTACATATGCATACCTATTATAGGCTATTTCAATTCAATTCTATTCAATTCTATTGAAATATATTAAAACAACGTTTCGCGGATACCAGTGTCTCACACTTTCTGTGCACGACGACTCCAGTAAACACAAACAGAGGCGCCACTAATGTACGACACGTAACCGTGAATAGCTGAGCTTCACTCACCGCTCTCGACTGAACTTCAGAGAGTGTAGAACCGCTGGGAGCTTCTGCCGCAGGTTCCACAGGTGAATACTGTCGTCTGCTAAAGCGCTGACCAGCGCCCCCTGTGGCCACAGATAAAACCATCACTCACACCTAACGTCTCTCCATATCAATCACAGCTTTTCTTTTATTACGTGTACTGAGTGTAACGCATTACAAAGTAACTTGTTACTGTAATTAAATGACTTTTTCACTGAAAAAGTAAAGCAACAAATTACTGTTCATTTTTAAGTAATTTATTTACAGTTACTTTCAATTTAGTTTCTTACCTAAAAGAAGGTAACTTTTACAATGGAGAACTTTATTTATTATAGAATGTTTCATGGAATGTAAAAAGATGATTCAGAAAACTAAAAGGCTTGACTATTTCATGTTTTACTGTTATATCTTTAAATTATTTATTTTTTGAAGGTTTATAGGAATTTAAAAAAGTAATTGGTTAAGTTACTCATTAGGCAATTACGTTACTTTTCAGACACAGTAATTAGAAAAGTAATTTAATTACAAAATGGTAACGTAATTTGTAATTAGCAATTAGTTACTTTTTTAAAATAACTTACCCAACACTTGTTTACGAGATAATTCGTGATTAAACTAGCAGAAGCGCCACTCACTTCATTGACCAGGAACTGCAGCTGGATGACGGCGGATCCGCTCTCGTGCTGGCAGTAACACTCCACTCCTGCTCGGCCGAATCTGAGGAGGCTCAGCTCAGGAACACCAGATCAATGCTCCATCCATCACACACACTCTTTAAATACTCCTTAAACACCGCAAATAATCACAAGATTGTTCCGTGAATCAATACGGTAAACGCCGCCTTCAGACGTCACAGCCCATAGTCTGAACAACAGACAATTTTCCTGTTTTAAATGACTATTTTTCACACATTTTTGAACACAGATAAATAATGAACATTTTTTAAAAACTATTTTTGTCCCTAATTCACATTTGTGTTGTGCGACTTTGTGTTGGTCTGGAACTACAAAAAGCGCTGTATAAATAAACTTGAATTAGAACTTGAGACGTCACTGTAGGTGACGCAGCGAAACGTTTGGACATATTTAATGAGTGTATTGAAAAGAAAGGAAGGAAGTGGCAGAACTGATGATGAAGAACAACAGGACGAGGACATGAACTCTACTGAGGCGAGTCTCACTGTACGTCTGTGGTTTCTACAACTGTCAGAGATCATACACATGTGTGTAGTGTTGTCAAAAAAGTGGTGTTGTGTTGTCAAAAAAAAAATTTTAACATTTACTTTTTGCATTTTACTTTTACCACATTTTGGTTTGGAATAGAGAAATCCCACCAGTCAATTTCTTCTGAAAAAAAAAAAAAAAATACAACGCAGTTTTATTTATTTTTGCGCTTTACTTTACTTGAGATTCCTCATTCAGACACATTGCCATGTTCCAGTCTTACTTTTTAAAGTATCGTATCGGAGTTGCTATTTCTAGTATTGTGACAACACTAGAGTATGAGAGCCTTAAACACACACACAAACACACACACACACACACACACACACACAAAATGTAGTTACACATACAAAAGCCAAGCTGAAATGAGAAATATTACTTCATCTATTCAAACGTGCACAAAAAGGGAGACAGAAAGACACACACAGACAGACAAATAGACAGAAAGTAAGAAGTGTAATCCTTAAATCGTTTTTGTTCAGGTGACATTCCTACAAATATAACTAATAATCAGGAATTATATAAGTAACAATATAACTATTATATAACATTATATAACTATAATCAGGACGTGCATATAAAATAACCCCGCTGCTCAAACAAAATGTATACAATATATATATTTTACATAATCCATATACTGTATATCAACAAATTCCACCGCTGTAAAGTTCTGTGTCTGTAATATACTGCACTATTGTACATTTCGAATAGATTTATTAATGCGTGTTGCACTGGATAGGAAGTTTCTCTAATTATGCCATAATTAAAGTTATAATTATAATGCTATAATTTCACTGTACATTTATATGACTCACATTGTATATACCGTATGCACTATATGTGACAATAAAGGCTATTCTACTCTATTCTATTCTAACTATATTAAAAGAAGAAAGAAGTGAGTTCAGGATTAAGATGAATGTAATGAGTCCAGCAGCTCTGACACACACACACACACACACAGGACACGTCGAGTGCTCCGCCCGTATCAGCCGTTTCCTGTCGCAGTGCAACTGATTTCCTCTCGGCCCGTGTGACGCTCGGCGAGTCCGTCTCTGCAGAACCGATCAATTATGGTAAACAGCAGCGCGACGGGAAGATGAACTCACCTTGCTGACGAGGCGCTCTCACTCACACACACACACACACACACACACACACACACAGAGCAAAGGAAAACGTGAAGAGGAAGAGGGATAAACACACACTAATGCTTCGTCTTCTCACCTACACAGACACACACACACACACACACACACAGGAAAGGAAAACGTGAAGAGGAAGAGGGATAAACACACACTAATGCTTCGTCTTCTCACCTATACACACACACACACACACACACACACGTCTTCAAGCGGAAATGCCGTGTGTTTTTACGATTTAAACTGTAAAACTGCAGAATCAGCTGAGTGAGTGAGTGTGTGTGTGTGTGTGTGTGTCAGTAGCTGCTAGCTAATCGACAATTCAGGGAATTCCGTAAATAAACTACTTACTCTGAACATGAACCTTTGAATTCTTTTAACAACTGAATTGATTTTGGCGACTGTTTTCTCCCTTTTCCTTTGAGCTCTGATTGGCTCTTGACATGAAGGTGAACATGAGAATTATCAATTAAGAAAATAAACGTAATATGATAATCTACTTATTATATGATAATAAGTAAGATATCAACTCCGACATTTTACTACTAAGAACTGTATTCTTTTCTTATTCAAATATTCATTCCCATTTATTTAAATGTAAAGCAAAGAGTGATATGTGTTATTAATATATTGCTGTTTGACAACCTGATTATCAGGGTTAAATATTCAAAAAACAAAAAAAAAACATCCAGAATCGGGAAAGAATCGGGAAAAAAAAACGTGATTCTCATTTTATCCAAAATCGTGCAGCTCTACAGCATCACCGAATTGGCCTGGAGATACACACACACACACACACACACACACACACACACACACACACACACACACACACACACACATAGGAATGTGCATCGGGCTTCCTGGGAACACAAACCTGTCCCGGCAGAACCAGCTACACACACCTACACACACCTACACACACACACACACACGCTAATGAAATGCTCTTTTCGATATATAAAACACGCCATTGGAAAGCCATTAGACGCTCCAGCCCAGCTTTCAATCGGCAGCCATCAGCATCAGTCTGAGAGTGATAAAGCAGAGATGGAATCAGTCCAGACCGGATTAAAGAGGGTCATCAAACAGGCGCCGTGGAGGAGTGAGAGTGACACTAAAAACACCGCATCACATCACCCCGGCCTGCAGAAAATACCCGCTACAGTCCACTCCTGACAAGTGCACGGACTTGCACTTAAGCAGAGCGTGCACTAATCCGGAGTGGGCGAGTCTCGTCCCTCGCTACGTTTATTACTGCATTTCAATCATCAAAACGAAGCCTTCGCGCGAAATTCAAAAAGATTTGAATAGAAAAAGATTTGACTCTCTTAATAGTCGGAGCACACAAAAGACCAAAAGTGCCAATTCAACGGAAACGCCAATATATCAGCGATTAATATCGTGACGTGTGTCTTAATCTCTTAGTTATCAGCACAAAAACAATTGCGTCATTATTTAAAATCGTTTTAAAAACCCTTAATTTCTGACTGTTTACGCCACCATCTCGTCAGAAACGGCTTTATGCAGGAACTATTATACGTGTATTTTATGTTATAACTACACATATAACAGTTAATACAACAATACTTATAAATTAAATCCTTGCGTGATAAAACAAGCCCGAGTGGATGAATCACAGAGGTCACAGAGGTCGTGGCTCAAAACACAGGAAGCGAATCATCATGTGTTTTTTCAGGGGACGTGATATTTATCATCTAAATATGAACTAAAGCTCCGGTGACGTTTGCCTGGCAAACACGGACACATCACGCGCCTTGTGCTTCCTCTGGGTTTAGAGGACTGGAGGAATGTGGAGGATCAGTCACACGCGTGTCGCCCTGTGAGAGAGTCAGCTGACCGGATAACACCCGAGAGAGAGAGAGACAGAGAGAGAGAGAGAGAGAGAGAGAGAGAGAGAGAGAGAGAGAGAGAGAGAGAGAGAGAGAGAGAGAGAGAGAGAGAGAGAGAGAGAGAGAGAGAGAGAGAGAGAGAGAGAGAGAGAGAGAGAGAGAGAGAGAGAGAGAGAGAGAGAGAGAGAGAGAGAGAGAGAGAGAGAGAGAGAGAGA